>JADLZK010000558.1:0-22840 GCA_015847255.1 Hyparrhenia diplandra | reverse complement strand
CATATATGAATTTAGTGACAATTTTGTTTAACTAGTCCACCAACCCCGTGCTCTACGCACGGTTAAAATTTTAGGAGATATAAGTATTAGTTACTATTTAATACATATGACTAATAATGAATTAATTATATTAAATTATATGTTTTTCCCTTGTTTCTTCTAACACAATAAAACATAATAGATATATTCGAATGTATATATAATTCTTTTGAACTTATTAACTATTAATTTTCAAGCGACCTGTATTCATATTTTCTCCTTTTACATAACTTTCCTCTACATACTTTTAGTATGAATTAGTTGAAAACTTACCATTAATTAAAGGTGACTATTGTTGCATCACATATCTTATGAAGTCATTAGTTTAAATTTGTTTTTTAATATTTCATAACTTTGCTACATGTTTTTCTCTTCTACAACCTATATATAAATTATGTCATGGTTACTAATACGATTTTAAACAATTGCTTAATATAATTTTTATATATGAGCTGTTAAGGAAATATTTTTATGTGGTCGTCAAACATAATTTATGTATTTTGTTGTATGTTTACTTTTTAGTTACTTAGATCTTACTATATTAATATTGATAGAGGAGCATTGTTGAAACATATTTGTGTGCCCTATATTAATCTAAAACAATTTTGTTGTAATAGAAGATGTTGATAATTTAGATGTAGATTTGAGGGAGTATTAGATTTTCTCCTAATAATGAGATGAAAATTAAGTTATGTAAATTTATCAATCATAATAGGAGGGCACGGATAATTAGATAGAAATTTAGGTCTACTTTAGATCATGTTTCATAATAGCTTAGGTTGGTAATATAAATATAGAGTCAAGGTTACACAATTGTAGAGTTGGATAATTATTTTAGAAAAATAGAATTGATTCAATAGTTATTATTTTCAATGGTGATTAGGTTATACTGAATTGATGGTAAGGATGTTTTTAGAATTGGCGGATCTATGTTTTGTTTTCCTATCACGTATTGTGAGGTTTAACATGAAGGCTATATTAAAACTTCTAGTTAGTAATCAGATTGTTGCAACTTCTTTCACATGTTAAGTATAAATTCTAGTTTTCTTTTGTCTTTTATTTAATTATTTTTTTATTTAAAAGAGTCAAGGTCAAAGTAGTATTGTTCTCCGCATGTTAAATAAATTGCTCTCTCTCTCCCGCCTATATCAGATGATAGTTTAGACTATTGCACACAAATTATACTCTTTCCTTGTAGATACATCACTTCTATTATATACCTAACAAAAAATAATGTATATTTACATGTTTAGTGAAAAACTATGTCAAAATATAGGACTTTACAATTTGGAATGGAAGAAGCATATAGCTAGAGGTTAAATGCTTGTCAAAGAGACTTTTTGCACATTATGACTCGGACTCTGGCCTGGATTATGGTTATTTAAGTAACTTAAAATTACATATAAATTACATATTAATTAAGGATATTGATTTTATAATAATATGTATTAGTATTTACACATGATCGTGTCTATTTAGGTCTCTAATCGAATTAGTAATATATAGTAAAGAAGCACTTGACTTGTCCATATTATTTTTTTGTATAAAATTAATCTACTACTTTATAGATGGTAGTGGACATTTGGTTAGCATACCAGATTTTCTAAACTACCATTTTAATTGATTTTAAGTGGGTGTCAATAAATGATGTTGTGTGTATTGTGTGGTTCCCCCTATATATATACAAATGAATACAATATTACTAACCTATATGTAATTGTGTAGCATGCTCAAGTGAGGAGTATTTGACTTAGATCATCAGCTCACACATAGTGCACACACGTGAGTACAAATACACACATCTAAAGAAATTATTAGTGATGAATTTGTCTTTGTTAGCGTTAGGTCAACCGGCCAAACCGCTTTGTATACACAAAATTATACTCCATCCCATATAGATACATGACTTCTATTATATAGCTAAACATAATGTGTATTTAGGTGTATATATAGTGAAAACTATGTAAAAAGATAGGACACTTACAATCTGGAATGACAGGAGTATATATATATAGCTAGGGGTTAAATGCTTATCAAAGAGACTTTTGTACCATGACTCCAACTCTGACCTGGATGTAAGGTGTACGGTCATGCAGTGGAGAGGCCAAAATTATCGTGTCTTTTACTCGTTACATCAGTGCTCCCTCTTTAATTTCCCTGTTGTTGTTGTTGTGCAAAATCAGTGCTCCTCCCTTGTCCGCTTGAATGAAAAAATGATCCTAATTGATCAGGAGCACAATATCACAAATCTTGGTCACTCTAGGTATGTCCCAGTTTTGCTGACCATTGCAACTTGTAAGCTGTGTATAGATAGCAAGAGAAAAAATTAGATCATAGATTAATCAGCTACACAACCATAGCATATTGATTAGTGAATGATGAAAACAATATGACAAATAAGGTATAGATGGCTATCTATTTGATCAAGGTTGACAAAAATGTAATAATAAGCAGTCAGCCATATGCATTAATCGATACGAGAAGCTAAGATATTAATATATTCCCTTTTTTAAAAAAAGACAGGCGTACCTTTAATTGGTGAATGGTGAAAAAGACAAACATTGAATAAATCGGCTAGATGTGTTTCGATTTATTTTCTCCATCTTGACCTAGCTAACTGATCAAGATTGGATATTGATTGCCTCCAAGTAGTTAACTGTGTGGATGTACCACCGTATATACCATATCGATGCACTGGATATGTCTAAATATTTTTAAAAGAAATCGATGGCAAGAATTTTTCAAGGCATGTATACATCCATCATTGCAGAGTAGTACGATTGAGAAAGGTGTGTACCAGTGGTTTAGTGGTGACATGGCCCGTCTATATACCATAAACGTAGATAGAGCTTGTTGTCTGTCAAGTTGCGAGGCTACCTATATACATTCATGTCGTTTTGAAAAAGGACGTCAAGTATTCAAGTTCAGCTCGTCCAATTGCAAGACACCTTAAATAATCTGGCTTGGCATCTCTTCTGGGTCTCGACTGTTCCAGTGGTTGATGCATGAAACCTGTATGCCAAGCCAAAAAATAGGGAGATCGATTAGTAGACAATCAAAACGACAACTTATTATTGCACAGGGCCTGCCAGCAATGGCAAGACTCAAGAAAGGACATGACTGGAGGGAAGATCTGACATACCAGGATAGAAAGGTCGGAATTAGTTTCCTGATTGATTATGGAGTTCGGGGGGGGCTATGGACGATGGTTGCGGTGGCGGGGGCGGATGGCAATTTTAATTCATAGGCCTGCAAGATAGGACAAGATGACAATTTAATTTGTAATTTTCATTTTACCTAATTGTAGATCTATTACGCTGCACTCATACACCTTGTTTGTAGAGGCATTGACAAATCTAAAATCTTGCTAATATTCATGTGTTTTATAATTTTATTTTGTCAATTCCCATACACATTGTTTTTCTGATTTGTGCACATCAAACATGTCATATCCATTTTTTTCCTTCAATACTGTAGGTCTTGAAACTGTGCATGCATAATTTTTTTCTTTTTTGCACACAATGTAAATAAAATAGAACTTAGATATAAGTGAGTATACCTTTGCAGCTAACCTTTCTCCCGCCTTTAGCCCTTTATACCTTCTTTACTACAATTGATAGTTTCTTAGCAAAGATCAACAATAGTTAATATCTGAGTTATCTTTTACTTCCTTTAAATAAAAAAAAGAAAACAATATTATGTTTGGTGAACGATGAAAAATGAACAGTGAATACATCCGCTGGAAATGAGTTCATGTTTGCCGTGGTTGACAAATATATAAACGTTGTTTAAGAACATGTGTATATATTTAGTTGGCATGGATATATTTCTTTCTCTCCCCCTTATTAACTGATCAAAGTTGGATGATAGATTTCCTCATTAACCTACTCCTATTTTTTCACATTTGCACTGTACTTTCATATGTGCTCGACCATTGATTAGATGAAATCTGAGTTATGTATTTTTGCATGGAAATCAGCATACCTTAATTGTGCAAGTTTTCTCTATATTATCAATGATGTAAATGAATAATTCATAATGATTATAATAGTATTTTCACTACATTTTTTTTTAATAATTGATAGATGTAGATGGTTTTAGATTTAGGGATTTCTTTTTACATTATCTATGCTTCATGATACAATGTTAGGTGTGTAATCTATAGATGCAGATTTGAGCCTCACTTGTATTTTTCTTTTTTGATCACATACTCCCCCCATCCCAAAAATAAGTCTCTATCTCATATTTCGGTGAGTGAACCAATCTTAACTTTTGACCCAATATATATAGAAAAGTACTATGATGCAAATGTTCATGAATATTTAGAGGAGACTACTTTATGCTACTTTATATAATGAAAATTATGGTCATACTAAAAATACATGCAGTATAAATAACTTTGAAAAAACACTCCACTCTTGTGCTTTTGTATTTCGTTTGACAAAATTAATCTAACACAATTTAGTTGACTAAGGTTTTTAGGTTTCTTTTAAATACCATATTTTTATTAATTATATGGTAATACCAATGCCCTATTAGCAGTGACATTATTCGTGCTTTCCTCAATATAGAAACAAACAGTGTATTAGTCCTTTTTCTGTAATGAATGTTACTGACAAATTTTTAGAAACAGAGTTCTATAGGTGAACCAGGACATTTAGTACCCTCTCGATATATTTTATTTAGTATGTATATTATATTTGGCATATTTTAAGTACATAGCAAAAGCAACATATTTAGAAAAGCCAAAATTCTTGTAATTTAGGAACAGTGAGTATAAGAATTACATACCTAGAAGAATAAATGATGCTGGAAAGGACAATTGCATTCAAGAGTTGAGCACTATGGCACTTGGGGAGTCGTACAGCAACCCAACCCCAACTAGAGCAGATCAGAAATACTTCTAGGTTGCTTACGGTGCCTTATTAGTATTGAGGTGGCCTCGGTATACAACAAGAGCGGCTAAAGAGGCATATTCCCCTTGTACGTGCAGCTTGGTATTCATCCTGCATCCACGGTCATCGGTCAAATGCATGCATGCTACATGGTTTTAATTTGTTGATGATGGAGGCCCGAATTGATGAACTCTTGTCGCACTCGAGTTCCCTGCATCCATGTGCTGATGGCGTGATGGAGGACGGTAGAGGTTCAACCGCGGAATGCGTTTCTGCGTCAGCTCGTCGATGATTCGATGATTTGGAACAGAATATAGAATAGCAAGCCACGAACATATTGCAAACTAAAGAGAGATCAGACAACATACATACGCTAGATGGACAACAAATTCTGCACCCACACAGCGGCCGGGATTTGGTTCTGCCTCTGCGTGAATCTTTCCCGGCTCCAGCCGCAGGATGCCCACGAGGAGGGAAGGGGCACGCGCTGTGCGCCACGATGGCTGGGATGCACTTCGGTAGTATTTGCATGGTGATGATTTAGATCACGAGTGATTTCTTCTTCATAACAGCGGATTAGAAATTAGATCGATTTTTTATTAGGTGTTTATTTTCAGATTTTTATTTCCAACGGCAAGGTGGGTTAAATATGGGTACAGCCAACCTACTATGGGGGCGGCTGAGGATGGCCTGTAGCGCGGCTTCCCAGCCGCCCTGCTAACCCCCTCCGTCCCTACAGTGCTTGCACCGTAGGGGCGGTTATTTGAGCCGCCCTACACAGTCCACCCCCCCCCCCCCGTTACCCCCCCCCCCCCCCCCCCCCCCCCCCCCATCAAAAAAAAAAAAAGGCGGCCGAGAATATTAGCCGCCCCTAATCAAGACCTTTGAACGAGAACAGGGGCGCTAATAATATAAAAGGGGCCCCTATAATTCTATACTGTAGGGGCGGTTAAATCCAAAACCGCCCCTACACTGGATTTGGCGCAAAAAAATTGAAATTAAAATATATATAACCGCCTCTACAGTGCCATTCCCACCAAAAATAAATCAAATTTGGGGTGAGATAATTCACATAATAAACATCCATAGACCTCCATAATTTACATATCTCACAAAAAGTCACAATAATAACACATAATAAACATCCATAATTCACATAACTCACAAAAGTCACAATAATTCACATAAGTCGCAAATAATTTACATCACGCCAGATAATTCACCTAAGTCACCTCCCCTAATCCTAGCCTTTCCCACTCACGAAGATGTTGATACTTTGGACTCGTATGCAACTTTGACTCTGTGTCGATGAAGCTACCTTTGTGATGTATAATCTGATCTAATATGAAGTCACAAAGGCCAGCGACGAGTTCCAAGAGGTAGTCATCTTTGTAAGGGTCACCTTTTATCCCTATCTCTTTTCTCGTCTACACAATTAGCATATAAGAGAGAGAGAGACTAGTGAGCATATATATAGAGAGAGAGAGACTAGTGAGCATATATATATATAGAGAGAGAAAGTAGTGAGCATATATACCAAGTCCGGGTGTCTCATGTAGGAAAGGGTGTTACTCATCGCCATGCATATGTAATATCCACAAGTGTACACTTCCGGGTTTCTGTGGGGGCACTATATATAAAAAATTGTTAGGTATTGCATTTGAGATTATGCAAAGATGAAATAGGTCATACTTACGCAAATAATCTATTTTGACAACCGGCCGATCCTTCCTTGTTGGATTATGTCTCCCCGGTGCTTGTTAACATACCCCAGTATGCCCCTGTTCAACCAATTTCATAAATGCAACTTGTTAGTATCCAAAAGTGTAGGTTAGGAGGTTATATACAAACATATAAGAGGGTTGTCGATATGCATACGATTTGAGAATCGATATGAAGTCTTTATATGTGGTCGGGTCATAGTTCAACGAATCCAAAACCCACGCCGCCCCAAATGGACATCGACAAATATAGCAATCTAGTGATTCCCCGTATAAATTCAATCATAGAAAAATGATAAGCTCATCCGTGTATAATATGTATTCGAAAAGCTTTATGTACGGGTTGAACTTACCCGAAGTTGTATGGTAGCCATATAAGATTGTTATGTTGGAGATTTTTGAAAGCCATGGCTATATGCGTACGCGCCATCCTAATGGCCTCATCCTTGATCGCCTTCTCCCGAATTTTCTCTTTTCTCCGCCTTGGTCTTTCCAAATTCTAACTCTTTGCCATTCAGGTCCCATCGGTTAGGATATGTAAAACAAGCTTGTGCTATTTGTCGAGGGTCCACGTACCCATGTTTCAAACTTGGAACCTATTTTGCAAGGTGCACTTGCATCCTACAAGAGACCGCTTAGGTTAGTTACAACGTTATCAAAATAAAGAATAAAACCATATCAAGAGCGGGCAAAGGACTTACGAGAGCGTAGATGTGGACTAGATTTATGTCCATTGAACCGAGGCGATATAATGTATGGACGTCGTTGAAGTCGAAGCCAATATGCACACCAGGTCCTCCGAATATACCGCGGGTATTCACATGGTATCGAGGTTATGCCTGATGACGATGCGATCAAGTACCAATCATGGAACTTTTTCATTCCACGTGGCATGTTTTGGATGACATGGTTTGGTAGGAAGCCCTTGCCTATTTCAAAATTTTTCGGGCATCTCTTTTGTCCATTTGACTTTTCCAACATCTAGATACTTGGTTGCCGAAAAGTGATTATCAGGTGATCGTAGGTTCGAAGCCCCTCGTGGTACTTCTTTGACTTGGTTCTCGTGGCTTGAACTTGTCATGGGCGAACCACCTAGACACCAACGTGACGTCCTTAACTGGAGTAAAGACTGGCCTTATGTGGATTGGATGCTTTTTTCTAAGCTCCGACTCCTCCCATACATCCTCCGATGCCATAATTTGTTCGAACGCATTTGCTCTTTCACGAGGCTGTTCTACCTCGGGCTCTTCAACGGGAGTTTCTTTTCGAGGGCAACCGCTCTTCAACATGAGTTTCTTTCGGAGGCACCCTGCTCTATAGAAGGCGTAGTAGGTCATTCCACCTCGGGCTCTTGCTCCTTTGAAGGCGCGAGAAGAGTGTGGCATCTCGGGCATTTCTTCGTCATGAGTTGGTGACAATACCTCCCCTCCTCAATAACTCCCCTGTAGTCGTGGCGTGTGTCGAATGACTTGGTGGTGTAGGCGAACAACCGGTCAATACGATGTCCGGTTGTGCCACGGGATGAACTGCGCCCAATCACTTGGCCGAGTTCGATTCGGTCCCTCGGGAGTTGGGTGTTCAAACGTATAATCCATATAATGGTCCTGCACGGTATGCACCTCGATCCTAGTGTAGTCCAAGGGATAGGATTACCGTGCCACTTGCCCCCCTGGGGGATGTGTCACACCCGTTGCAACAACCTTCATTGTGTTCCCCCTTCCTATTAGAACCACCAAGTTGCAACTAGTTGGTTCCCGTATGTGATCGACGGGGGTTGTGCCTGCAGTGGAACCTTGGCTGCTAAGAACTTCCGGCGGGCTCCCGACTACTGCAAGTTGACCCGGCGGGTCCATAGACGACCCTTTCTCCTCGAGCACCTTCGCTACTATAGCCTTCACCGTGCTTTCAAGATCCAGCTCTCCCTCGGTCTCTACCATGTTTCTTGTACATGTGCCTATCCTCTTTGAAGCCATGTTTCCAGCCGTTCTTTTCCTAAACCCCTCAGTGCGGCCTGGGTGCTCGACGCTTCCCAAGGCTAGGGCTAAGCTCGTCCCTCTCTCTAGAAGGTACGAATGACCCTTCTCCTTTTCTTCACCGTATTTGAATATCTTTGATACTACCTCTCCGGTTTTTCGGTTTATCAAACTTAAGGGAAGAACCAAACGATCCGGTACTCCTCGCATGTATCCAATTCCTTGAGCGTACCCTCAAATTCTGCACCGGAATCCCAGCTTGCTTGTGCCTCTTCGTCCCTCTTCCGAAAGATGGTTCTCGCAAAAGTAGCCACTTTGGAACCTAAATGAGTAGGGTGTACGTTCCTCTTCGCTAGCTAGCTCGCCTATTCTACCACCAACCGAGGGCCAATGCTTCGTGAAGTCTTTTTTGAGCCACAAGCTCCTCCCATTGACTCGTGTTATTTTTCCATACTTGTGAAACGGAGTTACGCCCGTTTGGATATATTTGGTGTTGAGCTCACTCCTCCAACATCTGAATGACTCCCCCATTGTCCTAAAGGCTTGACGTTTCACGGCCTCCTCAGTACCAGCTGGAAACCTGAAATTGACTAGCAGCTTCTTCCATAGGCCCCTCTTTGTCTCCTCCGGTATTTGTGGCCATGACGGGACAAATTGGGTTCAACTCATCTCTTATAAGGGCGCCCATCATATTACGGAATTTTGCTCTCATCTTCCGTGACTCATGAATGTCCCCTTGCGGACCGACCTCTGTTATCACATAGACCATGTCCTTATCAGGATACTGGTTGGGTTTTCTTATCCCCCGTTTCCACTTCGGCGCCGAGGTCGTGGTCATGGCCGGGGTTCTCGGAGCGAGGCGGTATTGTTCAACTCTATGGCAGCTGCCTGCGCTCTTTGTTCCTCTCGTGTCTTCTCCATCGAAACGTCGCGGGACGCCCGGCGTCATCTTTTGAGGAGATTCAGCAGGGGACCTATGTACACGGGAGGCCGTAGTGTTAATGGTTGTAACATGATAAAGCATTAGCAAAAATTGATTACTAAGGCTTTATCTCTACCTCGTCATCTGGGTTAAAGTCCTTGTCCAGGTCATCCTGAGTTGGCCTATGCCTGGGTTCACGTGGTGGAAAAGGATCCTTGGGACTTACATATCCCTCGTCACCATCATCGTCGCCATCATCGTCATCACAGTCGTCATCAAAGTCATCATCATCTCCTTCTCTTCCCTTTTCTCCCTCCTCAAACGGATCTAGATTATGCATCGCTTCTACATCCTTGTCTACCTCTCGTTGAACTCCTCGACTCATGACATGTGGTTCTCGCCTCTTCTAAGGATTTCCCATGCTCGGGGCTTCGGGCTGCACTATCTCTTGTCGGGGACATTTTATGATTTAGCCTAATCTAATAGAAGAAAAATATTTAGCATTAGATACGCCGAAAGGGTACTTATATCATAAAGGCATAAAATGGCAATAGATCGAAAAATAAACAAGTAGTGGGTTGCTCTCAAATTAGCGGGTTGACTATCAGGTTGTCTCAATACACCCTTTTGTATCATCAAGCAAAAAACGAGTAGTAGAAGTAGTAGAGGCCTCAGATACATGTCAATCATCATTTGATCATGAACTTGGAGCATAAAGGCATCAAAAGGACAGTGAGAATATAGAAAACACAGTAGGGGCGGCTGATAATGATACCAAGTTCCTCACAAGTTCATGATCATCAGCTAATGTTCCAAATAATTTTTGGAGTTAGACATTTTTCATCATCGGCATGGAGAGAGGAGAGGGGAGGAGGACAAACAAAAACAGTGAGCAACACATAATAAAGGGACAAGATAGGTCGCCAAGAGAGGTGGCCAGAGAAGGGTTCACATCATCGCATATGCCACTGCCTCAGCTTAAAAGGGTAGAGTAGAGAGTAGTAGATAGCAGCAGCCACCAACAGCAAGTAGTACAAGAGAGCAGTCCCAGATTGCTACCAACAACAAGTAGTAGAAGACAGCAGCCCCCACATTGCCACCAACAGCAAGTAGTAGAAGAGAGCAGTAGGCTCTTAGTTCAGTTGAACGCTAAATCTATTTAGTTTGCGGTTCAACATTGCGTAACCTTTAAATTTTTTGTGAACGGACCATGGAGCTGTTGATCATATTTAATATAAGGAGGAAATCCAAGACTGGGCAAACAATGGCCATAGGCAAACAACAGAACGCTATATAGACAAACTCAACCAACAATAAGAGCAAACAATAACACAAGCAACCTCTACATCCATGGCATCCCCTATGGCCCCAAAGGAAGAGGCACAGACGCATATATCTTCCACAACGTCCTGACCATTTAAGCAAATAAGTGGCTCGAGTAGGTCCAGCTAGCAGCAAGAATTCCATTAAGTGGACTACAGTGGTTTGCATTGCTGACTAAAGAGCATGCTCATCATATCAAATAGCATCACAGGCAGTGATAGGGTTTAGGGACATTATTTGGCATCACAAGATGAATAAATAGCATCACAGGTAGAAATTGGAGTAATATGCATCATAGGCAGTGGCAGTAGCTCAAAATTTAGCTCAAAATCGATCCAAAATCACAAGCAGTGGCATGCTCAGTTCAAAAAAAATGCATCATAGGCAGCACCTAATCTTCCCTCTCATGAGTTCACAAAATCGCATCACAGGCATCCCAATTCACGGGCTCACCAGCGAGGAAGACGGACGGAGATAGGTGTGAAGGAATATGGGATCGCTTCGTTAGCCGAAAAACAAAATTTTTCTACCCATAAACCAAGGATCTACTGCTAGTTATAGATCACGGGATTACCACTAGACGCCAAGTGCAGCGGAAGTGTCGACCCCTCGACGAAGATGTGCGCGTCGCAGCAGTGCCCGTCGCAGTTGCTCATGTCCGTCCCTCCACGTGCGGGTTCGTCCCTTGTGCTTCGGATGCAGCACCTCCGGTATCCCACACGCATGGGGAGGAAGCGATGCGCCTCCGGGACTGCTAGGTCCGCGAGGAGCAAAAAGGCGAGGGCGTGGCGGCGGCGGCCGCCAAAGTGGCGTCGCAACCTAGCCCCGCGCCCACCTCATATATATAGGCGTCCCTAACAGGGCTCCCAAGGGAGGCCCATTAGTAACCATAAGCCTCGTCTAATTGGATCAGATCCGAATTAGGCCTTCTTACCCTTCTTAAGCGTGCGACCCTATGGGCTCACGCACACATAGACATGGCCCGAGTACTCCTACTCGACCAATAGCCGATAGCGGCCTCTAGCAAGACGTGTCAACTCCCATGTGTACGCAATGATCATATCGGGCGAACCACCACAAACTCACATACATGTTATTCCCTTGCCACACGATATTTGATCCACCTCGTGGGTTAACACTTAACCCAAGCACGGCCATGCATTTCTTGATCCAATCATTCGAGTGGTCCAAAGTTGATATCTCTCTCTCATGGAGAGGGGCAATTCCATCTTGATTGACTATGCCTCACAAAGATGCTTCCTAACAAACCCTCAAGACCACCTTTATAGGTACCCAAATACGGAGTAACGCTTTGATAGTCCCTAAGTAGGTCGTTTCACATCTTGAGTACATACGACAATCTCGTGTCTAAGGACATAACGCGTTACATGATGTGTAAAGAGACAATAATAGTAACATCTCATGTCGGGTCAATCCAACCCCATGTCATACATGTACCCACACTATTAGTTTGACATCTCCATGTCTATGACTTGTGAAACATAGTCATCAACCAATATGTGCGCTGATCCAATATTCATGTGTGTCCTCACATGAACTCCGACCCGTGGACAATTACGTAATAACCATACAAGTAAAGAGTCTCACAAACAATTCACATAATTGCCAATCGATACTAGTTGTCTTTAATGGATATTCATGAACACATAATATATCATGGATACAAGGTGATACAATCATCTCTATGATTATCTCTAGAGCATATTCCCAACAATCTCCCACTTGCACTAGAGTTAATCTTGAAGATATCTAATACCCATATCTCTCATGTGCGCCATGCTTAGGGTTTGGAAGAGCCTTTGTCAAAGGATCTGCAAACATTCAAATCCGTATGTATCTTGCATATCTTGATCTCACCCCGTTTGATGAACTCTCGAATGAGGTGAAATTTCTGCAAAGTACATGTTTGTTCTTATGGTGATCCCTCGGCTCCTTAGCCTGTGCAATTGCGCCACTATTGTCACAATGAAGGTTCAATGGGCCGCTTGCATTCGAAACACACGCGAGCTCAATGAGGAACTTCCTCATCCAAACACCTTCCTTCGCAGCCTTCGGCGCTATGTACTCGGCTTCGCTATAGAATCGGTCATCGTTTCCAGCTTGGAACTTTTCCAACCGACAAAGACCACCATTTATTGTGAACAAATATCCCGATTGAGATTGTGAATCATCTCGTGTTAGTTTGAAAGCTAGCATCGGTGTAACAATTTACAACGAGCTCCTCCTCACCTCCATAGATTAGGAACATATCTTTAGTCCTTCTCAAGTACTTAAGAATATTTTTAACAAGTGTCCAAGTGATTCTCTCACCGGATCAGCCTTGGTACCTGCCGCAAAACACTTAGAGCATATGAGACATCCGGGCGTGTACATATCATGGCGCATATGATGGAACCAACCTAGCCGAGGTGTATGGAACCTTACTCATGCGCTCTCGCTCATCAGAAATCGAAGGACACCGCTTCTTGCTAAAACGCATACCATGTGACATAGGTAGGAACCCTTTCTTAGACTGTTCCATGTTGAACCGTTTCAACACCTTGTCAATGTAATTATCTTGGCTTAATCCTTTAAGTCTCTTCGATCTATCTTTATAGATCTTTATGCCCAAAATGTAAGCTGCTTCTCCCAAATCCTTCATAGAAAATGTATTATTCATTGAAGTCTTCACAGATTGCAACATTGGAATGTCATTCCCAATCAACGATATGTCATCCACATACAAGATTAGAAACACAACAAATAAGCTCCCACTTTCCTTCTTGTATACACAAGGTTCTTCTTCATTCTCGACGAAAGCCAAGAGCTTTGACCTCTTCATCAAAATGAATGTTCCAACTCGAGATGCTTGCTTTAACCCATAAATGGATTTCTTAAGCTTGCATATTTTTCCAAAGATTCTTAGGATCAACAAAACCTTCCGGGCCGTATCATATACACGTCCTCATCCAGATTTCCATTTAGAAAGGCTGTTTTAACATCCATCTGCCATATCTCATAATCAAAATGAGCAAAAGAATTGCTAGAATGATCCTGGATAGATTTAAGCATCGCTATCGGGCGAAGGTCTCGTCAGTAGTCAACTCCTTGAACTTGCCGAAAACCCTTTGCGACAAGTCGAGCTTTATAGACGTGAGCATTTCTGTCCATATCCCTTTTCTTTTTATAGATCCACTTGCACTCAATGGGTCTAACCCCATCGGCGGGTCAACCAAGTTCCAAACTTGATTGTTTCCCATGGAATCTATCTCGGATCTCATGGCACTTACTTTGCCATTTCTCGAATCTGGGTCCATCATTGCTTCCGCATATGTCATAGGTTCGTCATCGTCTAACAATAACACATCCCCATGCAACTCACGGAGTCTAGCTGATCTTCGTGGTAGTGGCGGTGTTACCTTTGCCACAGGTATCTCAGCTTGTTCTCGCTACATTAGCATCACTTTCGAGAGTCTTGACTGTTGGCTCATCTTGAACTTCTTCAAGATACACCTTTTGTCCACTCTTGTCTCTTTTGAGAAACTCTTTCTCTAAGAAAACACCGTTTCGAGCAACAAACACTTTGCCCTCCCTCGATCGGTTGTAAAAGTAATACCCCAAAGTTTCCTTCGTATCCCACGAAAAACACTTGTCCGACTTGGGTGTTAGTTTATCCGATTGAAGTCGTTTGACATAAACTTCACAACCCCAAATCTTTAGAAAAGACAAACCGAGACTCTTACCACCACATCTCATATGGTGTCTTAACTACGGACTTAGATGGCACCCTATTTAATGTGAAAGCGGTCGTTTTCTAGAGCGTATCCCCAAAACGATAATGGTAGGTCCGACTGGCTCATCATAGACCGAACCATGTCCAACAAAGTCCAATTACGTTGCTCGGACACACCGTTTCTCTCGAGGTGTTCCAGCGGCGTAAGTCGTGGAACAATTCCGCAACTCTTTAGATGATTGCTAAATTCGTGACTCAAATATTCGCCTCCACGATCAGATCGCAAGGCCTTGATTTTCTTGCCACGTTGATTCTCTACTTCATTCGAAAACTCTTTGAACTTTTCAAAAGTCTCGGACTTATGCTTCATTAAGTAGACATAGCCATATCTACTAAAAATCATCGAAAAGTAATGAAGTATTGGAATCCGCCTCTAGCCGTCGCGTACTCATTGGTCCGCATACATCGGTATGTACAAGTTCCAACAAGTCTACGCTGCCCTCTCGGAAAACCTCGTGAAAGGCGCCTTGGTCATTTTGCCTAGAAGGCAAGCCTCACATGTCTCGTATGATTCAAAATCAAACGGTTAGAAGCCCATCGTAATGGAGCCTCTTCATGCGATTTTCACTTATATGACCCAAACGACAATGCCACATATAGGTAGGACTTAACTCATTAAGCCGAGGCCTTTTAGCGCTTATATTACAAAAAGGTGCCTCATCAAGATTTAAAATAAATAACCCATTCACAATGGATGCGTAAGCCACAAACATGCCATCTTTAGAGATCACACAACCATTGTTTTCACTCTTAAAAGAATAACCATCCTTCATCAAACATGAAGGTGACACAATGTTTTGACTTAAACTAGGAACAAAATAACAATTATTCAATTCCAAAATAAATCCCGACGGAGGTCGAGTTGCATCATCCCGACGCTCGAGAGCAAAGACTCTTGCATTATTGCCCACGCGAAGTCAACTTCACCCTTTCCAACGCTTCTACTTCTTATCATTGCCCGCATCGTATTGCAAATATGAGCAACCGATCCGTATCAAATACCCAAGAATTAATATAAGAATCAGCGAGGAATATGTCTGTAACATAAACAACAAGTGTACAAGCAGCGGGAGTACCTTTACCACCGCTATCCTTCAAGGATGCTAAGTACTCCTTTGCGTTTCTTTTCCGGTGACCCTTTTATGACATTGAAAGCACTTCGAGAATCGCCCGCTTGGTCCAGCCTTGGGCTCAGATGGCTTTGGCTTAGAGGTCTCACCTTTAGCCTTTTCCTTCTTTTTCCTCCAATGAGAATTGCCCCTTTTCTTAAAATTAGGCTTGTTTTGGACCACCATCACATGGCTGCTGCCAGCATCTTTCTTGATGCCGCCTCTGTCTTAAGCATGCCACACAATTCGATCAAGCCCTTCACCGCCCAATGCATATGGTAGTTCGAGATGAAGTTCCCATAGCTAGGCGGCGAGAGATGCAAGAATGAAATCAGTAGCCAACTCTCGGGCCAATTGGGAAGCCTAGCTTCTCCAATCTCTCGTGTGTAACCAACCATCTTGATTACATGTGGTCCAACCGCTTGCTTCACCTTCTCGCTAGCTTGCTCTCAACAAGAGCCTTTGAGACATTGAACCTTTTTTCGATTCTAGCTTGAGTTTGGAACATATCCTCAAAGCGCCATGATCATATCGTGCACTACATGATAGTTATCGAACCGCAAATCGCAGTCGGGTTCCATACTAGCAAGCATAAGGCAACTCACTTCAAGATCAGCATCACATGCTCTCTTGAAAGCGTTTTTTTCTTAGCGGCGGGTGCATTATCGGTAGGCTCTTCTGACGGTAAGTGGTTGTCTAGAACATCTTCCTTTTTTTCTCAGCCCCGAGAACAATTCTCGAAGTTGCGGATCCAATCCGCATAATTTGTTCCATTCAACTTATCTTTCTCAAGAACTCGAACGCGCCAAAGTAAATGGTTGATTGCTAGGCGCCATTTATCTACAAATGTAAATAATGCAAAAAACTATGACAATATATCCAAGATAGAGTAAAAACATATTAACATTTAATTGAATGTACTCCCCACTAAAATCAATATCCCTCAATTGAAACTTAGTGATTCAAGACCCACAACTAACAAGTCAACTAGTGAGCTTTAGCATCACCGCTAGAAGACATGGTAGATCGGTAAGCAACTCTTTTGCTAATCATATCACATATGACTCTTGTTGTCGGGTAGCATCTCTATGCTAACGCCAACCTGCCATGCTCCAAGATCCCTAACCGTTAGGATGATCTTGTTCAACTAACCAAACCTTCCGCTCGCTAGAAGTATCCGATACGAACTTTGTCTAGTCAAAGGAAAACCGGTGGCACCCTAATTTCATAGACCCACCACCGATTGTACAAGGCTTGTGACAAATTGCAAGGTTTGGGGGAGCATCGAAACTTAAACATTGCCGAGGGATCGTTCTACTTCACTATCGTATGTAGACAAAAACATAGTCGCTGTGAGAGTAGAACACGATAAGAATGACATTAAGCAGGTTGTGACTTGGTATGGCCTTATATCACTTTGGGGATCTCCATCTCCAATGAACCTGTTCATCATGATGATCTCAATCTCCATGATCCATGTATGCCATCCTCCATGATGAATGCGCCAAGACTAGTCTATACTAAGCGCAGATAGAAATAACAATTACATTGACGCGATCATCACAATTTGGCACGCAGGCCATTACATTAAGGGGACAATATATAAGTGGCTCCACCATATTGTCATCCTCACGACATGCAAGTCATGAATTAGTTACATACATGCATCACATACACATAAAGGCCATACCGGTCACATAAATCGCAAAACGATTAGGCGATTCGACATATTTTTTTTTCGAGGGGCAAAACCTATCTTACAAGCCGTTTTTCAACAGGCACTCACTAGGCGCTCCATATGGAATGTAGAAAATTTGTTGCTCTACAATTTTTAAGTTCAAGAATCGCCTCCATCGGAGTTACGGATCAAAAGTTATAGCCGGCGCATCGCACACCATGGTTCCGGTATTGTGCATCCCGTGTCGGTAGTCGGTAGAAGATCAAATCTGCCACCGCCCGCGCGCATCACATGCTTCCGATCATGACCTAGGTTCCATTCGATCAATCATATTGATCTCAAACTCGCCATGGCTGGATTTACATGTATCACTTAATCCTGAATTCCGACCGGTAGGAGTAGATCGAACAAGACCAAAGCGTAGCCGATCACGAACCGAGATCGAGACTCATCTACAACCCAAGATATCACCATATGCACACATCATCGAATCTATAGCGACCGCCTGGCAGCTCGATACCACTAAAGTAATATGGGATCGCTACGCTAGCCAGAAAAACAAAATTTTTCTACCCATAAACCAAGCATCTACTACTAGTTATAGATCACGGGATTACCACTAGACGCGCAGGTGCAGCGGAAGTGTCAACCCTCGACGAAGATGTGCACGTAGCTTTGAAGGTCTTGTCGCGGTTGCTCACGCATCCGTCCTCTCCACGTGCGGTTCGTCCTTGTGCTTCGGATCAAGACACCTCCGGGTATCCCACACGCGAGGGGAGGAAGCGATCTCCCGACTGCTAGGTCCGCGAGCAAAAGGCGGGCGTGGCGGCGACGGCTGCCAAAGTGGCGTCGCTTAACCTAGCCCCGCCCCCACCTCATATATATAGGCATCCCTAACAGGCTCCCGAGCTGGAGGCCCATTAGTAACCCTCAGCCTCGTCTAATTGGATCAGATCTGAATTAGGCCTTCTTCCCCTTAAGTGTGCGACCCTATGGGCTCACGCACACATAGACATGGCCCGAGTACTCCTACTCGACCAATAGCTTATAGCGGCCTCTAGCAAAACATGTCAACTCCCATGTGTACGCAATGATCATATCAGACGAACCACCACAAACTCACATACATGTTATTCCCTTGCCACACGATATTTGATCCACCTCGTGGGTTAACACTTAACCCAAGCATGGCCATGCATTTCTTGATCCAATCATTCGAGTGGTCTAGTGATATCTCTCTCTCATGGAGAGGGGCAATTCCATCTTGATTGACTATGCCTCACAGCATGCTTCCTGACAAACCCGAAGACCACCTTTATAGCTACCCAATTACGGAGTAACGTTTGATAGTCCCTAAGTAGGTCGTTTCACATCTTGAGTACATACGACAATCTCGAGGTCTAAGGACATAACATACATGATGTGTAAAGAGACAATAATAGTAACATCTCATGTCGGGTCATTCCAAATTTCCATGTCATACATGTGCCCACACTATTAGTTTGACATCTCCATGTCTATGACTTGTGAAACATAGTCATCAACCAATATGTGTGCTGATCTAATATTCATGTGTGTCCTCACATAAACTCCGACCAGGGGACAATTCTGAAATAACCATACAAGTAAAGAGTCTCGCAAACAATTCACATAATTGCCAATCGATACAAGTTGTCTTTAATGGATATTCATGAACACATAATATATAATGGATACAAGTTTATACAATCATCTCTATGATTATCTCTAGGGCATATTCCCAACAATCTGCGGGGAATATGGGATCGCTACACTAGCCGAGAAAACAAAATTTTTCTACCCATAAACCAAGGATCTACTGCTAGTTATAGATCATGGGATTACCACTAGACGCCAAGCGTGCAATGGATGTGTCGACCCTGTTGACGAAGATGTGCGTAGCAGCGATTGGGCGTGCGATTGCTCACGTCCGTCCTCCATGTGCGGTTCATCCTTGTGCTCCGGATGCAGACCTCCGAGGTATCCGACACGTACAGGGAGGAAGCGATGCGCCTCCGGACTGCTAGATCCGCCAGGAGCAAGAGGCGAGGGCGTGGGCGGCGGCGGCTGCCAAAGTGGCGTGGCTTAACCTAGCCCCCTGCGCCCACCTGTATATATAGGCGTCCCTAACAGGCTCCCGAGCTGGAGGCCCATTAGTAACCCTCGGCCTGCGTCTAATTGGATCAGATCTGAATAGGGCCTTCTTCCCCTTAAGTGTGCGACCCTATGGGCTCACGCACACATAGACATGGCCCGGCCCACTCCTACTCGACCAATAGCTTATAGCGGCCTCTAGCAAAACATGTCAACTCCCATGTGTACGCAATGATCATATCGCATCGAACCACCACAAACTCACATACATGTTATTCCCTTGCCACACGATATTTGATCCACCTCGTGGGTTAACACTTAACCCAAGCATGGCCATGCATTTCTTGATCCAATCATTCGAAAGTGGTCTAGTGATATCTCTCTCATGGAGAGGGGCAATTCCATCTTGATTGACTATGCCTCACGGCATGCTTCCCTCGACAAACCCGAAGACCACCTTTATAGCTACCCAATTACGGAGTAACGTTTGATAGTCCCTAAGTAGGTCGTTTCACATCTTGAGTACATCACGACAATCTCAGTCTAAGGACATAACATACATGATGTGTAAAGAGACAATAATAGTAACATCTCATGTCGGGTCATTCCAAAATTTCCATGTCATACATGTGCCCACACTATTAGTTTGACATCTCCATGTCTATGACTTGTGAAACATAGTCATCAACCAATATGTGTGCTGATCTAATATTCATGTGTGTCCTCACATAAACTCCGACCAGGGGACAATTCTGAGAAAACCATACAAGTAAAGAGTCTCACAAACAATTCACATAATTGCCAATCGATACAAGTTGTCTTTAATGGATATTCATGAACACATAATATATAATGGATACAAGTTTATACAATCATCTCTATGATTATCTCTAGGCATATTCCCAACAATCTCTCGAAGGAATATGGGATCGCTACACTAGCCGTAAAACAAAATTTTTCTACCCATAAACCAGGATCTAATGCTAGTTATAGATCATGGGATTACCACTAGACGCCGCCAGTGCAGCCGGATGTGTTCCACCCTCGACGAAGATGCGGCTAGCGGCGGCGGGCGTCAGCTGCTCACGTCCGTCCCTCCATGTGCGGTTCATCCTTGTGCTCCGGATGCAAAGACCTCCGGAGGTATCCGACACGTCGCGGAGGAAGCGTGCGCCTCCGGACTGCTAGATCCGCCAGAGAGCAAGAGGCGAGGGCGTGGGCGGCGGCGGCCGCCAAAGTGGCGTGGCTTAACCCTAGCCCCGCGCCCACTCGTATATATAGGCGTCCCCAACAGCCCTCCCGAGCTGGAGGCCCATTAGTAACCGCTGAGCCCTCGTCTAATTGGATCCGATCCGAATTAGGCCTTCTTCCCTTAAGCGTCGCGACCCTATGGGCTCACGCACACATAGACATGGCCCGAGTAATTCTCCTACCGACCAATAGCCGATAGCGGCCTCTAGCAAGACGTGTCAACTCCCATGTGTACGCAATGATCATATCATTGAACCATCACAAACTCACATACATGTTATTCCCTTGCCACACGATATTTGATCCACCTGGTGGGTTAACTCTAACCCAAGCACGGCCATGCATTTTCTTGATCCACTCATTCGAGTGGTCGGTTGATATCTCTCTCTCATGGAGAGGGGCAATTCCATCTTGATTGACTATGACTCACAAAGATGCTTCCCCGACAAACCCGAAGACCACCTTTATAGCTACCCAATTACGGAGTAACGCTTTGATAGTCCCTAAGTAGGTCGTTTCACATCTTGAGTACATACGACAATATCGTCCAAGGACATAATGTACATGACGTGTAAAGAGACAATAATAGTAACATCTCATGTCGGGTCAATCCAGCCCCATATCATACATGTGCCCACACTATTAGTTTGACATCTCCATGTCTATGACTTGTGAAACATAGTCATCAACCAATATGTGTGCTGATCTAATATTCATGTGTGTCCTCACATGAACTCCGACCGTGGACAATTACGTATCAACCATACAAGTAAAGAGTCTCACAAACAATTCACATAATTGCCAATCGATACAAGTTGTCTTTAATGGATATTCATGAACACATAATATATCATGGATACAAGGTGATACAATCATCTCTATGATTATCTCTAGGGCATATTCCCAACAAGGTGGGGCGGCGCGCACCTCCTCGAATGCATGGGGATATGTGGACGGTGGTGTACCTCCTCGGCCCAATGGCGGCCGGGACCACCACCACCGGCAGCGGTCCACCGCCGGCCGGGAGTTCGAGCGACGTGGTGGCTAGGTACCGCCCGCCAACTGCCGGGCGGCGGGCGGCGGACTTCTCAGCCCGGCCAATGGATTCGCGACTCGACCACCACTACCAAGAGGCAGCCACACCGGCCACCGGAGTTCGAGGACGTGGCCAGGTGCTAGGGGGTCAAAAGAGCCCCGGCCCTAAGTGGACGACGACGGCAGAGAGAGGGAGACAGGGGCGAGGAGAGGCGGAAGAGGAAAGGAGAGAGAGAGGCCAGGAGAGGCTGCGAGGAAAGGGAGAGGGAGAGGGCGGTGGCCGATGGAGGCCGGAGGCACTTCCTACGAAGAGCGCCACATGACGACGCGCGCTGCAGGCCGGCGTGCTAGGACGACTCCGGCCATGGCTGTGGGGACGTGGGATTCGAGGCAGCCGCTGATTTGGGTGGCAGCAAGAATCGGGCGATGGAGATGGCGGCGGCGTAGAAAATTTGGGCACCCGAATGGCGCATGAAATGAAAATTTCGCCCCAAACACTTAGCCGATTCAGCCCAAGGTATATATATGAGGGTCGATTACTAGGGGCTTACTTGTGAGAGAGCCACCCTATAGTGGGTTTTAGTAGGGGCTTTGGTTAGTTAGCCGCCTACATTGGGTTTTCATTTTTTAAATTCAAATTCCCATATTGTTTGATAAATGTTTTGAGGGATTAAATGATACCTAATGAATTTTTTAAAAACATAAATTGTATAACTCTTCATGATCCACACTCTATATATACAACTTTTTCGGATTGGGCCAGATTTTGAACCGCTCAAATTTTGAATTTCAAAAATTTTAGGGAATTTTCGGTTTTTCGAACCCTATATGGCTTTTAAATTAAAAGTCATGAATACCAACTCTACTCACCTCGTCAAGATCTACAATTCATATGTAGGACATTTTTTGCATTTGACAAAGTTTTGATAAACATTCTTCACGATTGTACACATCTCTCTATCGGTTTTCATAAACTATATGTGAGATCC
>JADLZK010000557.1:0-19954 GCA_015847255.1 Hyparrhenia diplandra | reverse complement strand
ATATGTTCTTGCTCTTGTGCTCTGAAGGGGCCCACACCGGTGCCACAAATGACCGGGCGTGCCCGAGTGTTCGAGTGGAAGAACATCAGCGTTCTCGGGCCGCCAACGGGGCATGTAATTTTAGGGGTGGGCGACTTGGCGACGCATATACCGACGAGTGGCGTACAACCCGTCCTATAGCCCAAATGGTGCCTCGCCATGACGGGCATCGGTGCAGAAAGCCGGGATGGTGCGGCTATCGTCAGATCTCGTTGCAAAGCGGTGTGGCGAGCATGTTACGTAGCGAGGAGTGTAGGATCCGCAACGAAGGTGTCGAGGTTCTTCGCCTCTAGATGGTGATCTCGATCGAACAAACTTTAATTTGATAGCTTTTGGTGTGTACTACGTGATGGGTACACCCTCTCGTCCCCATAAATAAATGGGGGCATTGGCGCTTTTACCCTCTATTTTGGACCCAAAGGTGATTTTACCCTCGTTTTTTGAACCGGGCATTTTTACCCTCACTTTTTCAAACGAAGGGAATGTTTACCCTTACTCGGTATGTCCAGCTTAACGGTGTTAAACGGACAACTTTGCCCATTCGTTTTTTACCCTTATTTTTTCTTAGATGTGTGTTTTTTACCCCTATTTTGTATCAACTCTAACATTTTGTGTGCAGTTTTTTTGTTGATTTTGACAAAGACATTTCAGATATATTCCATATAATTACAATTCAATATCACACAACAAAATGATCCAAACATATAGATCTATATATTTTGCCATCAAAGTACCATGTAACATAGAGGTCCAAATGCATGCCAACATAGAGGTCCAAATCAACATGCTCATATACGGATCCAAATCAACATTCTAACATAGAGGTCCTAAGGCACATGCCAAATACTAACATAGAGGTCTAAATGACATGTCATCCAAAAGTAGGAACTAGTAGCAACTAATGGTGAGCCACATCTCAAGCATTGAAACCCAACAAAGTAGCAAGCCTTCAAGATGTGTATTGTCTACGCCCGTGTTGTCTCCCTTCCCCGAACCACTTGCCTCATTATTGGGATGTGTTTAACTTCCCTTCCCTATACTGTACCACTTCCACTTCAACAAAATAGAGTAGAAGCAAGTTAATTTTTGGGGAACACTAAAATTTACTACAAAATATTGCAATGAATAGCACCTTAATACTTGCCACATCATTGTTGTCCTCTCCTGATCCCCCCAACCCTTCCTCTTCCCTTCCCCCTCCTTCCTCTTCCCCTTCCCTACCCCCTACCAACATAGTAACAAGTCGAAAAATATTTGGTCATATGGAACGTCCCACGAGAAAATTTTTAACTCTGTCATATGGAACGCCCACGTAAAAAATTTTTCTTCAGCTCGGCCCTCAACTCACCGCTCCCACTTGGGGTTTTCCATCACCCAATCAACCACTCTCATCAGCCACCCATTTGTTGGAGGCCATTGTGTCACCACACTGGCGGTTGAATGAACCACAAGTATGCTTTGGTCCACTAGTCTTGACCTGCATTAAAAAACCAAGAAAGTCAAAGTCATTTACCTTCCAACATAATAGAAGTCATTTACCTTGCATCCAATGTATTTCTTGGCCTTGCTTGTAGATGCAAAAAGTCCACTCGCATCCTTGATCAGCCCTCTTGCATATGACCCTAAATCTAGTCTTGTCTTTTGTAAGGTTTCAAAAGCATGATTATGCAAGACGAGAAATGTGTAACGACTAACTTGCACCGATCCACATCCGGAACACCACATTCACATCAATACATGGATCATCAGCATCATACGAAAACATGGGAGGATCGTACACATTTTCCTCATCAACAATTTCACCATCGGGATCAAACTCGTGAGTCGAGTCGGACCAAGCATCATCGAAGCACCGGATGATGCGGCTAAGTCGTCATAGCTGCTATCACTAAGTACCTCTTCATCAAAAGCACTTTCTTTGGTCGGAGCTCTCTTTTTTTTGGAGAACAATGTATTTTTTAGGTGGGGTTGTGGCTCACTTATTTGTGTCTCTCTCTCACGCCCCTCCTCAATTGAGAGTAAATTAGCCCTCAAAGTAGGGTGAAACCTTCTCTTTTGTTGGAGAAAACTCTAGTGGCCCCTCAAAATCATTGACCTGAGCATTGATACATACTAACCCACTCTTATCATTGAGTTGAAACCACTCCAAATGATTTTCATCCGATTTAATTTCCATAGAATCATCCTCTAAATCACGCCACAATGTAACATCTTGTTTCGAACCCCAAAAGCAATGCTCCCCATGAAATCAACTAGTTGCAAAGAACCTAAAAACTTTTAGGGTCAATAACCTTAGGCGGCAAAAGTTCTACCTTGACACCATGTTTTTGAACCATTGTCCGACAAGTCGAAAAATGAACGAACTCTAACAACAAGTTCCAATTTATTGTGATTTATCCTACAAATCACATTAGAGAAATAAACATGCTCGTGAATTGGGAAAATAAACAAGCCAACCTATCTACAAATTCACGCAGAAACAAACACGCTGAGAAATTGGGAAATACCTTAGCTCCTCCATAGTGGCTGTCCCGGAATGAGGAAGAGAGGGAGATGAACGAGAGATGACCTCCTCCCTTGGCGCTCCCATGGCGATCAAAGATTGAGGGCCTCCTCCCCTCGGCGCCGGGGGGCACCGGGCGACGTCGCCGCCCGCCCGGACCACCCTCGAAACCCTAGCCCCTCAACCCTATCCGCCCCGGCCTCATTGTGGTTGTCTTTGGAGGGCGGATCAGGAATCGACGCGGGGAGGGACGAATCGGCGGTGGAGGTTGGAATCGGCGCCGAGGGAGACGACGGCGGGCGGCCTCGGGATCTCACGACGGGAATTTTTTTTTCTACGGCGGGGCCGCTTTTCCGCAAAGGCGGCTTTGGGATCCCGGGCGCATGCGGCGTGACGAGGAAAGCGCATGCGCTTCCCTGTCCCAACCAAGGGGCACGGGTGGTCCTTTGGGCCGCTTGTTTTTTCTTTTCTCACCGTTGACGGTGTCTAAAATGGGAAACGGCACTTCCAATCAAGAAAAACCGAGGGTAAAATTGCACACGCTTGAAAAAAGGGAGGGTAGAAACACCTTTGGCCTTTAAAAGGAGGGTAGAATCACCGATTCCCCAAATAAATGAACATCTTTGACTTTTTACAATTCTTGTTTGACCATTCGCCTTATTTAATTTTTTAAGCAAATAATAGAAGAAATACATCATGAGGAAAATATCTCTAATGATTGAACAAGTCGTAACAAAACAAATAATATTTATTAAAATTTTTTGAATAAGACAAACGGTCAAATAAGAAGTGCACTTATTTGTGGGATGGAGGGTGTGTGCCTCATGATGAAAACCGAGATGTGTTTTAATAGTTGTGAATTGTGATATACTTCGTATAATACATGTTGCTGAAATGATGAGTGAATAGAGTGACGATGCAACTGAAATTCGTCCAATATAGTATATACTCAATTTGAAAGCATACAGTACAAGCATAACAAGACGGTATGTTACTGCACCTATGCTCAAAAAGACGCCGGTAAGATATCATTGCCGATGACACGGTAATGGACGTTCCATCGCTAGAGAGACCTCATCTCTGGTGATATCCGCGCATGCCGTGTGCCGCCATGTTGAGACCTTCGTGGATCAAGAACCCTAATTTTTCTTTTTTAATGCGTGGGTCAAAACTTGTGACTAGCTATAGTCTTTCTCTCCCCTCATAGTAACTCCAAGTGTGATGGTTTTTCTTTCTAAAATTTTGTTGGGTTTCATGGACAACATTTGTTAGTCGTAACCATGCATATTTTCCAAAAGTGTCGAAGGGCCGATTCCTAACAAATTTTCGCTTTGAGGCCGATTCCCAAATTCAAAAGAAATGATGCCGATTCCTAAGATAAACTTTTTTTTCAGGGCCAAATTCTAATTCTCCCATAGTCCTATTACTCCAAACAATGTTTGAAATTTCAAAATAGCACACAAGTTACGATCGCCCTTTTACATTAACCGTGGGACCATGGTGTCTCGTGATCGAACACTCTACAGCTTGCCACCTCGGATTCCTTATAGTGCTACTATGGGCGGCTTTCTCTCGCAGCTTCTCGTCTCTTCCTTCTCCCATACTACACCTCTTCTCATACTGTACATTCTCACCTCTTCTCCGTCCTGACTTTCCAAACTCATCTCAACCAAACCTAGTACGCCCGGTCGACATGGGGGTCTCGCCTCGCCTTCGCCTTCCGTCTCCATCCCGGGCGGTGGTGCTCTTTATCACATCCATGCAGCTAGATATGGTTTTTCATGTGGTTTTTGAAACAAAGAAATACGTAAGTTTTTTTTTTTTTGGTGGTTGCAGATCTGGATCGAAGTCTCGGCCGCTCGGATCGACTTCATGTGGTCTCCAAGTCCCACCCGCCTCGATCTCTTTGTTTTAGCTAGTGTTGGGTTGGGAAGGAGGCCGAAGAAAATGTCGCAAAAGAAGCACATCTTCTTGGGTAAACACCGCCGAGATCTCCGAAATGCACTTTTTTTGAAGTTTTTTAGTGGCTCTAAAAAGGTTTTGTTTTGTCTTGAATATTTGTGTGATTCATGCTATAGCTTGTACAACCACAAAGACCTACGCGGAGATTATAAAAGTATGGGGAGGTCGTCAAGAAAATGTGGCAAGAAAAGCACATTTTCTTTGTGTTGCTTTGCCAACTCCTTGGAGTTAAGTGTCGTTTTGGAATGCATGTCTCCCTCGAGACAAGTCTTGAGTGACAATCAATTAGCGTCCCAAAGACCGGATCCAGCCGCGAACGCTAGGAACAGTCCGTTGTCTTACAAATTTATGTGACTCCTCCTATATTGCTTAATAATTTGGCTCTTACATATAGTTTCTATTTTAAAGTTTGGCTTCAGTCTTTGGAGGTCGCCCCGGGCTGCTCCCCTCTCCTCGCCGAAGTTGAGCATTTTTCCTGGGTCGGGACTCAAGTCTTGTTGAGAGACCCTTTCGGTGGACTTCGACGAGTGGGGCTCACGGCCGTAGGACTATAATCTCCCGTGTAGGTCTCGAGCCCCTGTCATGGCCATGGCTAGCGCTTAAGACTGCGCTACTGAGATTATAATCCGCCAAGCTCCTCGAGGGTGTCATCCCTACTGAAAGTCCGGACCCGAGGGGCGCCCATATAATGTCTTCGTAGCTTAGGTCTTGCTTCCTCTCTTTGACAATGTTCGTGTGCTCTTGCTTCATCTTGTTTCAAATTTGTTATGTCTCACGGAATACTATTAAATTAGCCAAAATCGCACTAGCAAAACAACCTGTTCTCCATAATGTTGTTATATTATCAAAAAGTTGTTCAAATTTGGAATGCTCCGGCTCTCCAAGAATCTATATTGAACCTGTATTGCTAGTTTGTGCATTGTGGCTCAACAATTCAGCTTGATTTGTTCTAAAGAGCCAAATTTTGGCCTTGTGTTGAAACAAATTTGGCATCGAACACTCACCTCATTCTCTCTCGATCGATCGAACAAGCATGTGAAATGACTCCATACGTGACCCCTGATGTACAATACACCTATTGTACACGGTGTTGAGGTATGTCATGATTACGATTCTACGGCACCGTGTTGGAAAAAAAGGAGTTCGTAGTGCAGTGCGATGAGACTGCGCCCCACCAAGGATGGACGGAACGATGAGTTTTTATATTCCCAAAAAAGTTTTGACCAAAACCTTTTCCAACAATACTTTTTACGGATGCGCGCGGCCGCAGAGGCGGCCGGCCGAACGTGAACACTTCTCGTTCCTTGTCGCAGAAGCGTCGGATTAATTATAGTAGTCAAAATAAGACGAATAATATTTATTAAATTTTTTGACACTCAGGCTCGAAAAAGTCACCGGTAAGATATCATTGCCGATGACACGGTGATGGTCGCTAGAGAGACCTGACATCCGCGCATGCCGGTGTGCCGCCATGTCGGAGACCTTTAGGGATCAAGAACCCTAATTTTTCTTTTTAATCGGGTCCAAACTTGTGACTAGCTAGTCTTTTTCTCTCCCTCATAGTAACTCCAAGTGTGATGGTTTTTCTTTCTAAAATTTTGTAAAATCACGCTCTATCAAGAGATTGTTTTTCTTACTTCTATTAATCTTGTCATGTTTCATCGACAACATTTGAAGTTTGAATTTCAAAAATTACAACTTCGAACAACATTTTTCGAGCATCTAAAATGATTTCAGGAGGAGAAGTCATGAACAAAAAAGTTGTCATTTCTTCATATGATGATGTTGCGGTAACACTATCCACAAGATTTACACCGCCATAGAGTTTATGAAAGTAGAAGAGAGATTTATAAGATTCATGAACAATGTCACTAGCACTATGTCGGATGGGGAAACAACCAGAATTGTAGATCTTGCTAAGTTATGAAACTCTTAGTGTCTCGATCAATCTCAAGAAAAAATGGTTATAAAAAAATTCAAGAAAAAATGTAAATTCAAATTTAAATGTTTTTAGTGACTTCGATAGACAAGGCCCCAACATAACGATTGTAGTTCTCAAATATCCATGAAACTTTGTAGTTTATAACATTTTAATTTGAGATCATCTTGTCATGTTAAATCAAACAGTTTGAAAACATTTATCGTATAGACGCGCGTTGGGATAGTTCGTCGCCCATTTCCTTGAACCTGTTCAGCGGTTCATGTCCGTGGCTCGACACCTCCTCCGCCGGAGTGCACCCATGTCGCCAGACTTTCGGCTACGTAGTACGCACCCGTATTTGCCGCTCACCAACCGAGCCGCCACCGCCGTTCACCTCCCCCCCGCCGGTGATAATGACCACTCTTCGCGCTTCGCCAGCTTCCACTGAAAGCCCCCCGCAGCGCCGCCGCCATGGAAAACCTTCCGCGTGACATGCTTGCAGAGATTGCGATTAAGTGGTCGCCAAGGTCTCGGCCGATCCCATGGAGGACCTCCACACCTGCGGGGCCACCTTGCTCAGATATGAAAGCGGGCGCGGCGACCCCCCCTGGGGGACGGAGCATCCCGCCCGGACCGGGATGTTTCTATTCGCCCGCCGCGGTTGGTATCGCCGAGTATCACAAGAGTCTTGTCACCAAGCTCGCCGCCGTCGGCAACCCGGAGGCGCATCGGGCCGGCATGTATGCCGCCTTCGCCGGCGTCCGTTGCACCATCATGCCGCGGCTCGAGATCTTTGCAGGCGCCACCGCGTCGGGCATGAAACCGCCAAGTATGCTCTTGCTCTTGTGCTCTCCTGGGCAAACACCGTGCCGCGGACGACGACTATGCCGGCGGGTGTTGCGGGGAGATCGGGCGACCACCCGGCGACGGCCGAGGCGTGGGCGAACATCAATTGTACTTTCGGCCCCCCGACAGGGCATGGGATTTTAGGCTATTCTACTTGGCGGCGCATTTGATATAAGAGTTGCCTACAACCCGCCTTATAGCCCAAATGGTGCCTCGCCATGATGGGCATCGCTCGCAGAGAGCCGTAATGGTGCGGGCATGAAGCCGGATGCACGGAATCGAGTCATGGAGCGTTTTTACTGCGGCGAGGAGTGTAGGATCCGCAAACGAGTGTGTCGAGTTCATCGGTCCTCTATTCCGGGCATTTTGAGCGCGTTTCAATCCGATCCATCGATCTTATATATTATGTATAGCTACCTCAATCTAAATGGCTGAAAACTTTCGAACAAACTTAGGGCCAAAGGAATTTTACAGGAAAGGTTCTTGCTCTTTGGTTTTCGGGTGAAACAGAGGAAAAAATCCATGAGCTCATACCGCATGGAATTCAATTTTTCCTCGCGGGAAGAATAGCAATCATGAACAGACCTCATGAATTTTTTCTAGAGGAATCTTTCCATGAGCGTACCTCATGAAACTTTCCGCTACAGAGAGAGAGATAAATACCACGGACGACGGCGCCGCCTAGATTAGATGCGCGCCCGCCCCTTCTTGGCCCTCCTGCGCCACCCACCCGGCCGTGCTCGGCACCCCCTCACCTGCCACCACGCGCCCGCCAGCCTGCTCGTCGTCACCGTAGCGGCTCGGAGTATTTGCGACTCCGTGCTCGTCGTCACCGTGCAATTGCATGGGATGGCGGGTCAATCTACGGGCCATGCCCCACTGACACGAAACGCGTGCGCGGTGCCATCGCCGAACGGAGCATTCCACCAGACCGGGTGCTTTGCCGTGCGGGTCGATGGCGATAGGTGGCTATGGCTATGGGGGGGCGCTGTACTACCCGCTGATCTCATCGCTTCGCCAAGGTCGGCAACCCGAGGCGTGCCGGAGCGTGCATGTCCGCGTGTTCGTGGAAGGCGCGGCACCGTCTCGCCGCCGGACTTGTCGAACTCTGATTTTCATTTTAATCTGTGGCAAAAACTTGTAACTAGTCTTTCTCCCACATAATAACTCCAAATGTGATGGTTTTTCTTTCTAAAATTTATTGTGTATAAAATAATGTTGTATAAACCTATTGTATTCTTATCGCTATTACTTTTGTCATGTTTTATTGATAACATTTGAATTTTGAATTTCAAAAATTACAATTTCAAACAACATTCTTGGAGCATCTAATGATTTCAAAGAGAAGAATTCATGAACATAAAAATTGTATAACTTCTTAATATGTACATCTTTTATATTGGTCATTTTCTTCATCCGACGGCGCCGTTGGAACTTTGTTCATCACAAGATTTACACATGTCTCATAGAGTTGATGAAACAACGAGAGATTTTGAAGATTTGTGAACAATGTCACTAGCACTATGTTGAATGGGGAAACAACCAAAATAAAGAATATACCCGCGTTTTCATGCCGGGGCGAAAAAACCCTAAGAATTTGGACCAAAAAATCCTGCCCATGACGTCCCACCGGGAAGTCGGGCCTAGATTTTTCGAGCGGGCTCGGGCGGGGGCCCGCGGGCTACCGGCGCATTTTCCACTACAAAATAGCTAAAAATGTAATAATTTTCGTGCGGCCGGGCCAAAAAAAAAACCGGGCTTCAAGAACTTTGTCCGTGCCCCTGTCCAATAAGGTTCATGGGCGGGCCAAAACACGTCGGGCTCTAGTCGGGCCCAAGGGCCGAGCTAGTTTTGCTCGTATAAAATAAGAATTGTCGATCTTGCTAAGTTATGAAACCTGTCTAGCTTAAAAGTTTTTTATTTGACATTATCTTGTAAAGGAAAATTACGTCTCAATTTTAAAAAGATTGAAAATTGATATTTAAATGTTTTAAGTGACCTCGCTTAGACAAACCACCAATATAACGATTGTAGTTCTCGGATATCCATGAAACTTTGTACGCACAACCTTTTGATTTGAGATGTACTCCCTCCATCCCTTAAAGCTTGTCGCCGTGGGATGCGTGCCACAAGTTTGACTCAAATTTTAGAAAATACGTGCAACATTTAAATCTTAAAATAAAATTGTTAAAAAACTAGACTTAAAGATCTTTTCGATAATGCTAATTACTTAGCATAAATATTTATATATTTTAATATATAATTGCCGGCATTTGTTTCTCGGAAACGCGGTGAAAACATTTATTCCTCTGAGGCGTGCCTTTGGGATAGCGCGTACTACTATGGTTGATTGAAAGGGCGTCTGCCCATTTCCTTCGATGCTTCGCTTTCCGCCGGTGCCTCTATATATGTCCGCCGCCGACCTGCGCCCGTAGTGCCATTGGGCTATGCACCGCATTTTGCTGCTTTCGGTGCTCACCTCTCTTCACCGCACAAAACGTCCTAGAGCGGGCGAGCAGCGCCCGCCACGCCGCGTCTCGCGCCATGGAAAACCTCCCGGTTGACATGCTTGCGAGAGATGCGATTCGCGACGCCAAGGTCTCAGCGGATCCCATAGAGGCCCTCCACATTTTGCGGAGCGGCTATTCCACGAATGAGAGCGGCGTCGCGGCGACCCCCCCCAGTGGGGCGGAACATCGCCTTTGGACAAGGTGTTTGTACGCCAGAGGGCAAGGCTGAGACCTTCCACTTGCGCGCATGGATCGGAATTCCAGCCGCCGCATGTTCTGCCGCCGTTAGGAACCCGAGGCGTCCGCCAAAGCCGAGGTTATACCGTCTTCATTAGTGAAGAGTGGTCGCCGGCCGCTCAATATGTATGGATGATGCTGGCGTCGAGCATAAGGCCGCCAAGTATGTCCTTGTGTTATGCTTTTTTTTCCAAACACCGTGTTGCCGCCGATTTTGATTGCGTGAAATGATTTCGAGGAGAAAAAAGAGACAAATACACCCCGATGATGGCTGCCCTCGAGTATCGCTGAATGCGTGCAAAGCTCGCCTGTAATGGGAGTGTTGCGCGGCGACTTGGTGATGCCCCACCGGGAGGAAACTTCTTCTGCTGCAAGGGCAACCGCCTGCTCGCCGAGAGTTGGGCATCGGTGCCCTTTTGGTCGATAGGTGCGGTTTCATGGATGGTCGAATGAGGGAATATGGGAAAGGTTATCTGTTTGCGGCGAGGAGTGTAGGATCCGCGCCCGAGTGTGCAATGGGTATGGGTAGGTAGTGGTCTTGCATGAATCAATACGTGTTATTGTGTAGTATATGTTTTTTTTTTTTTTGAAGATAACAGGAGGGGTTCTCCCCTACTTTGACTTTATTGTGTATATGTTGCTGTATATATGTGGTAATTCATTCTTCGTGTTATATTCATGTGCGCAATTCCAAGCCGCATGCGACCACGCAAAGAATGGCCGCCGCGAACTCTCTCCCCTTGGCACTTTTGTGCCGAGGTGCTACTAGATTTAGGCCCCGTTTGGATCGATTCTAGATTTTAAAAATGGATTCTAGTTGGTTTTTCAAAATCCAATTTGTTGTTTGGATCATGGGATTCTAGCATCCGATTTCACCTATTTTTTCCCTGCACTCCATTATGCCCTTTGCACTTTATGAGGCGCAAAATAGTATGGCCCGTTTGGTAGATTCTAGATTTTAAAAATCTAGAATCTAAACCAAATGGACTTTATGATCCAAAAGGGCCCTAAATTGTCACCCGAAATCGGCTAGAAGTCTGCTCTTCTCTTGATTTTGGATTCTTGCAATCTTTACGGACGCTTCACGATTTCCTTCGGATATTTCCACGGGTTGTGTGTCCGCCGCCGACCTCCCCGCCGGATCGCACCGGGCTCTGCGCCCACATTATTCTTGTCATGTCGCCATCATGCGCCCCGAAAGTGCACCGCCCGCCCCGGTTTAACTCACCCCCGCATTATCGCTGCCCCAACCGAAGCGCTGGATCGTTGACCCCGTGCCGTGGACAACCTTCCGCGAGACATGCTTGCAGGCCTTCGGGCAAGAACTCGATTTTTATTTTTCTTTTTAATTTGTGGCCAAAACACGTGACTAGTCCTTCTCCTTCATAGTAACTCCAAATGTGATAGTTTTTCTTTCTATTTTTTTTTTGAAATAATGTTGTATCAAGAAATTGTATTCTTACTTGCTATTACTTTTGTCATGTTATTTTAAAATGTTTGAAATTTTAATTTCGTAAAATACAACTTCGACAAAATTTTTGGAGCATCTAATGATTTCAAATAGATGAAGTCATGCACATAAAAGTTGTATAACTTCTTAATATGTACATCTCGTATAGGTTCTACAAAATAAGAGTGTAGGATCCACGACGGTGTGCGAGAGAAGTTCATCGGTCCCGCATTCTCGGCATTTTGATTTGCGTGTTCAATCTGATTGATCGATCTTATTCGTGTGTATAGCTACCTCGATCTCTAGATGGTTGATCTCGATCAAACAAACTTATTTTGATAGCTTTTTTGTGCGTGCGTGATGGTTGATGTCCGATCTTTGGGTACCTACCTAGGTGCATGATGATGAAAACGAGATGTGTTATATAAGTTGTGATATCTTCACTAGTGGAGAAACGGACTTTCGATCCGGGAGCTTTAGTCCCTACCATTGTTGACCCGGGACAAGAGGAGTTAGTCCCAATTGTAACATTATCCTATTTGGGACAAAATCTTTGTCCCTCAGTATATGTAATTTTTGGCACCGCTTTGTATGAAAACTTCATTTGATCCTTCATAAAAAAAGGTGCTTTTTTTTTAATAATGGCTTAAAGGAAGAAAAGAGAAGCGAGAGATTAATGAAAGGTACTCTACCACCATATGGCAAAAGAAACTAGCGCTATGAAAGTTCTTTGCAAAAAAATAAATCTATATAAATTAAATTAAAAAAATTATGAAGGAGAGAGGTCTCACATGACACTACTTTTTATGAAGAAGCACATAGTTCCTTCATCAAAAGGAATGCCATGTCGGACCTCCTCTCTCCTTAATAATTTTTCTAACAAGAGATTTCACACTTCTATATTTAGGTGGGTTCACTCCACCTTCAACTAGCAATGTGGTACTAAAGGAATTGCACTCCCTCCTTGCACTTTATGAACGGGCCTTTGAGATTTTCTTAACAAATTCTTCAAGGAGTGACTTAGTTTTTTTAGTAAGCTTGTGTGCGGCATGTACACACTTTAAAGAAAAAAAGTTAGATTTTTTAAAGTGAATCTTAATGGGACATGAAAGTCGCTCAAAAATTGAATCTCTATAAATTTTATTATTGGTCCAAGGTCAAATTTCATATATCTTATAAAATTGATTTTTTCAATTATTGCTCTATCCGTCCTTCGCCCTCGACCGCCCGTCAATCGGTGCCTCGCCCGATCGAGACCGCATCGGTGTTGATGACACTTTCGCGAATCGATGGTAGACGTGGCGCCCTCTTGGCGGCGAGGTGTGTAGGACACGCCCGGTTGGGATACGCATGCAAGGTGTGTGGATATGATCGGCATGTGTCATGGAAAAAAAATAGTAGTAGTAGTAGTACTACTACTCCTACTCCTATATGGAGCCGGGTCATGTCGTCACTTTCGACCTCTGCGCCCAACAAAGACAGCCCCACATGTAAGGTGGAGTACTCCGTACTACACCCGGTAGGAGTACAACTAGTCTCGCACCGGATGGGCACCCGTCCCATTATTTCCCCGACCCACGGCCCAGGCTCGAGCCTCGAGGAAAGCCGTGCCGGCCAAGCCTCGAGCCACCCATGGAGAACTTTTTCCGTGGGAGTTGCTTGAGACGACATTTTGCGCTCCGCTTGCCATGGCCGCGAGAGGATCCCTGTGGAGGGCCTCTTCAATCTAAAGACTCAAGAACCCTAGTAATTTTTCTTTTAGACTCGTGGTCAAAACTTGTGAATAGTCTTTCTCCCTCATACGGTAGAGTAGTAAGAGTCCAAATGTGATGGTTTTTTTCTATTTTTTTTTAAAAAATTGTTCTCTATCAAGAGATTGTTTTGTTACTCCCTCCGTTCCGTTCCATAAAACATGCAATTCTCGCTTCCCGAGGAGTCAACGTTTTTAAATTGCCGCAATTATATATTGAAATATATAAATATTTATACTAAGTAAATAGTATCATCGGAAAGATCTTTAAATCTAGTTTTTTAATAAATTTATTTGGAGATATAAATGTTGCACATGTTATCTCAGAAACCTATCTAGTCAAAGTTGAGAAAATTTGACCGACACGCTTCGCATAATTGCAAGCTTTTTTGGAACGGAGGGAGTACATCTATTAAAGCACTCAATGCAAACTCTACCATACTCCCTCCATCCCTAATTGACCGTCGCCGTTGGTTTTCGTGCCACAAGTTTGACTCGATTTGTACAAAATACATGCAAAATTTATGTTTACAAATAAATTTATTAAAAAAAAGACAAAAATATCTTTCCGATGATACTAATTACTTAGCATAAATATTTATATATTTTAATATATAATTGCCCAAGAGTAGTTTCTCGAAGAAGCGAGAAAGACAAACATTTAGGGATGGAGGGAGTAGAGTCTACAAGCGTATTTATTACATTCATATTTATTGTAATTTGATGATGTGGCTACGATGTTGCGATATATTTATGGAAGAGAGATGGAGAATAACCGAGACTCCAAGTCTTATTTAGACTCCAAGTCCACGATATTAGAGATAATAAATGACCTTATTAGACTCTACCATAGAGTCCGGGTTGGGAGTGCCCTTACTCTTGTCATGTTCCCCGGGTTCAAATGCTTTGGGTGTGACACTTTATCCTGAATTTATTCAATGATTTTCCTCCGCTATGCATGTAAGTGGCGGCGACGTCGCCGTCGACAAATGAGGCGCGCCCGTGGTGACTTCGTGAACTTCAAGATTTGTCGGCTCAATCCTTCCGAAGGTGCTCATAGGGGTAGGGTTTGCGTGTGTGTTGAGCATGTGCGTTGTCTTGTGTAATCTCAAAAAAATTTGAAATTTGATTTCAAAAAAATACAACTTCAAACAACATTTTTCGGCATCTAATGATTTTAGCGTAAGAAGTAATGAACACAAAAGTTGTATAAACTTCTTAAGATGTACATATTTTTTTATATTGGTCATTTATTCATCCGACGACGCCGCGGTAACATTATTCACTTGATTTACACGTCTCATAAAGTTTATGGATCTATGAGAGAGATTTCTAAGATTTGTGAACAATGTCATTAACACTATGTCGGATGGGGAAACAACCAAAATAAGAATTGTCGATCTTGCTAAGTTATGAAGCTCTCTAGCTTAAAACTTTTTGATTTGACATTATCTTGTAAAGGAAAAACTACGTCTCAATTTCAAAAAGATTGAAAATTGAAATTTGAATGTTTTAAGTGACTTCGGATAGATGTTGACGTTTCTTAACGCACACGTATAAATCCGCAAAGCGCACGGAATTGTCGTTAGCTTTCACCCGTAAATATTCGTGGTATCGTATTTTCCACGAGGAACGTTAGCGCTCTAATCTTTGAGCGGGGTCACCCTAGGATAACTATGGATAGCGAGGTATCTTTATGGGCTTAGGTTTCGTGCGGGGATTTCTTGGTCGTTATGTCCTCACTTCGGCACCGGCACCCCAAACCGGGATGGAGACCGGCATTTAGCACGCGCGCCACACCCCAACGTGGGGGATTACAAGGGACGACAAGGTCGTCACAACCCGACCACCTACCCCCTCAACCGTGGATGCGCCACAAAAAGATAGAAAACCCTTAGTCTAGACACCACGCCTACACTAGTGATTATTACTCTAGCGTGTCGACAAGGCTTACCCCGCCCCCGGTCCTTCTACCGAGCACCGCCCGGGCGGAACGACTATCAATCCTCGTAATTCTTTAACAGCTAGATAATATGCTTGAAGAACAATAAACCGAAAGATAATCACAAGCTTTCTCACCAAAGTGTAAGTAGCTTGTAGAGGTACAAAGCGGCTGCGGTACCGACAACTCCTCGCACTCCGACTTCCTAGGAGCCGCGGACACACCGGGCGGACCGACAACTCTGTAGAAGGAACCAAACTTCCTTCTAGCCTTTCCTCTCTCACTCTCCATTAGAACTAAGAGGGGGAAGAAGAATGGAACTCTCTCCTCTCTATTACATTGTGGCTCCTCCTTGTGTTGTATATGAATTGGTGTGTGTTGAATGAGGGGAGAGAGCCTCCTTTTATAGGTAGAGGAGAGGGGCTCTTTGGAAAATGGTCATCCCCACATGGAAGGAACCAAACCGACCTTAGAACACCTTCCTTATCAGCCCAAACCGACCAACCAACGTCGGCAACACACTTTTTGGAAAGTGATGAACCGCCTCGAGAAGGATGGGCCCGAATCGCCTCCATACGGGTGCGGCAAGACCCAAAGGTGCGGCCGCACCAAGGTAAAGCCCATTTTGGCTGAAACTTTGTAGGAGTGCGTGGGCCTCGGAGTAAGCTTCGTTTTTGATTTGTTGGATCAATGAAATCCGATTTTAGTGTATGAGAAAGTTATGCCCAAAATACTAAACCCATGTCCTGCGGCCCAAGATGATTTCATGTTGGATTTGGGCCTCGACTTCTTGGGCTTATGTATAGATATTGATATTCATATTTATGGGCATTTCTCCTCTCTTCTCCTTGCTTTGCTCATGTCCATTTAGGGCCATGTTATTCTTTTATACGTTTTCCTTTACTTTTTGGCCCGAAATGTGTATGTTTCCACCATTGTCCCGCAAAAACAAGTGAAGTACCAAAACTTGTGGAAATGGTTAGCTCAAAGCCCTATCACTATTGTGTTTTGGTAGTTTTATACTAATGTTGACGGTACAAAAATATGTAGTTAAAGACCGTCAACAAACTCCCCACACTTAGTCCTTTTGCTCGTCCCTCGAAAGTGAAGGCATAGGGACTAAAAGTGGTTCAATCTCCAAGATGTAGACTTGCATACAAGTTATTCCGGCCTCACCCTTTGTGAGCATTCAAGAGTGGCTACCATGTTTTCTTGGGCGATTGAGCAATGGAATGATCATGAAATCGTATCTCCTTGCTACTACTCATGTGTAAAGACTTGGTTGGGTTTTTTTTTTTGAAGATAAAATAGCAATGCTCCATGGTTGATTCTCACATAGTCACTCATTTGTGTTTCCTTGCCAAAGCACTCTTCGCTCTCACTCATCCTATCTTTTTTGTAGGGTTTTGTGGATCTTTGGAGTGGAGTGTTGCATACGCATTCCTCTGTATGTTTTGTCGGGTCAAGCTCGGATCGTTGGAAAGAAGTGCCATACCCTTAGATCGAAATGTGCAAAAGTGTGTGGAGAGTATTTGTGGTATATTATATATATATATATATATATATATATATATAGGTATGTTATATGGAGCCCCTCATGCTTCCAATAACTATGGGAAGCCCCAACCCAAACCTCACCGGGTCCAACCAAACCCGGCTAGCTACTTGGTGAGCCCATTCGGCCGCGCCCCCATTATCGGCCCGCCCATCCCGTCCACAAGATATAAACCGGGAACCCCACCCCCAAACCCTAATCCCACCGCCACCCAAACCCAAATTACGGATTTCAAAAAAAGACCGGCACTCCTCGACGGACCCCACCGTCGCGCCGCGCCCGCTCGCGACGCCGAGCGCCGGCCGCACCCACCCAAGCGGCCCGAGCTCCACCGGCCCAGGCCACGGCGCGGCCCCACGCGTCCGCCAACCCCGCAGCGCCGCCGACGTGCCCGGCGGCGGTGGCGGACATCGGGCAAAGGCTGAACGGCCGCCGCGGCACGCAGGGAGCGGCGTCGGCCCGAGCCCACGCCCGACGCCACCGGCCTCCTCTTCCCCGGTCCGGCTTTGCCAAGACACACGGCCACCTTCCCGACGGCCGCCGGACACACCGGCCACCTTCCCAGCCCTCCTCGTCCGCATGGATCCGTGCGGTCCCCAGTAGCAGCCGGGCAAAGAACTCCGTCCCAGTGCCATCAAGGTCCACTCCACAACCCCTGGCGATCGCCTAGTCAACGTGACGAGCCACGCCGCCAGACAACTCCTTGGGCCAGGGTAAAATTCTCGCATTTCTTGTGATTTTTGCTCTCCGTTTCTATGTCCACGGCTGATTCGGTTTTTGTTTTCCCGTCAAACATCCTCCAAAACAAATGATCTCACGATCCGCGGCGGAGGTTGGTAAATTTCGATTTGTATGCATCTTGCCATGGATTTTTATGTTTTCATTCGATTTGATTGGAGCCTTGCATGAACATTGGGGTCTGCTCAATTTTATATGCTTCATTCGATATGATTTTTATGCTTCTAGATGGAGGTGGAATCGATTTTTATGCAAGGCCATGATTACTCGCGCGACATGAAGGTAGCACCGGTCTTGTCAATTTTTTAGTTTTAGAGAACATGCATTGCGATTTTCGAATCTCAACTCCATTTTGTCCAAGGCTAGCAATGGATCTCGCGAGGACGGCGACGGGGGATCTCGCACGGTGGGGTGCGGTGACCCTACGCCTACAGAAAACTATTTTGTTTCACTTTGGTTTTATATGCTTTTTTATGCAATGGATTTGCTCTCGATTTTGGGTCAAAATTTTTATGCATCGCGTGTAAAAGGTTCTATGTTTCGTGTTTATTTTTGAGATCCCGTATTTAAATGTTGGTATGCATCACGTGTGAAAAGTTCTATGCTCATGTGCTTTTATTCATTTCACGCGTTTCAATAAAAACATCATCGATTCTATGCTCATAAGAATTGAGATTTATGCATGACTAAGCTGAGGCATTAAATATCTGTGCTAGTGTTAGAGCTTTCTATGCAGGCATGCATGTGAGGGTATGCACCAAACATTCAAATTTCATAGCATTAGAATTGTTCCTATCTTTGTGATTTTAATTTATATGCACACGCCTTCGGGATTTTATGCTTGTCATTGGTCAATAATGGTTTTATGCTTCTTTGTAGGTGTCTTTGTGGAGCAGCGGCCCGACCCTGCATGGCGTCCCCAACCGGCGGGCGGTGCGGTACTTGACGGCGTGGTTTCGACGACGACACCGCGCGCATGACGGCGGCGGATGTAGGGACTCCCTACCGGATTAGGGCAACAGGAGTCGGCCCCATGTACCATAGTGGCAAACGTTTCTATGCATGATTGTTGTCGATGGCTGTTTTGTTGATTTTTTTTTGTTTTTTATGCTTGTGTATAGAAGTTTACACATGTTTCTATGCATGCCTCGATACACATTTTACTTTTCACGAGTTGCTGATTTGTGACTAGTGCTATAAACTTTTATATGCATCTCTTGACCAGTGCTATATGCGCCAATTGTTCAATAATGAGTCGTGATTTCAGGCCTATATGCATCCAATTTTGCAATAAAGAGTCATGATTCAAAATTCAAATCCTGAAGAAGATGGTGTCTCCATTTTTTATATGCATCCGGGCTAGTGAATATATGCATCTCAACCACTAATGTCCATGAAACGTCGATGCCAAAATATTTATATGCACCTGGATGAATGAATATATGCATCCAATCCCCCTTATGTGGCATATGATTCAAATTTGAAATTTCAAATTTTCGAAAGACAAGAGCACCTAATTTCTATGCACAGACGAGTAGCATAAACTTCTATATGTATCTTTGACCAATGCTCTATGCATCCAATTGTGCAATAACGAGTCGTGATTTAAAATTCAAATTCTAGAGAAGATATGTTTCCATGTTCTATATGCATCCGGATTATTGAATATATGCATCCCAACCGCTAATTTCTATGCAATGTCGATGCCATGATTCAAAATTGAAATTTCGGAAAAGATTATATGCATCCGAACGAGTGAATATATGCATCTCAACCGCTAATTTCTATGCAATGTCGATGTCAAAACAGTTATATGCACCGGACGAGTGAACATATGCATCCAATCAGCCCTTATGTGCCATGATTCAAATTTTGGAGAAGATGAGAGCATATATCATGTTACTATGCACTTGCACATAATGAGACATGATCCAACATTCAAATTCGAGAAACTGATATGTCTCCATGTGTTATATGCATCCGGGACGAGTGATTATATGCATCGCAACCGCTAATTTATATACAATGTCGATGTCAAAAATTTATATGCACTCGGACAAGTGAACATATGCATCCAATTAGCACCTATCATTTTACTATGCACTGGCACAGAAGTTTGTATGCACAGACCGGTAACGTAAACTATTTATGCTCGTGCACAAAATTTTGAATTTCAAAATTTTTAGAAAAAATATTCACAATGGTGCTTGAATCGTGCACAAAAATATCAGGAATTCAATGGTGAAAACCGTTTTTTGAATCGGATGCTTCGTTGAGGAATTATCGTGAAAAACGGAGGGAATTTGAGTGGATGCGTGCATGTCAGCATGTGTCAGCATGTGTCAGCCTGCGTCAGCCTTTGTCAGGTGGAACAGCCAGCTCGCGGAGAGATTTTTATGCATCACAGAACTGGTTTTGATTATCTCGTCCATTGATTTTTATGCATCGTCGCAACAAAAAACGTTTGTATGCATTCTGAGCTGAGATTTGAAATTTGAAAA
>JADLZK010000556.1:0-259427 GCA_015847255.1 Hyparrhenia diplandra | reverse complement strand
CACAACCTCAAAGACAAAGTTTTACAAGTGTACAAAAAGGTCATTCCTTCATATGCCACTTAGTATTGCTCAAAGAAAGAGATTAAAGAAAAACAGTTTCCAAAATAGTAGCAATAGGAAATGTTAATCAAACTCAAATAAAGAGAGAGATTAAAAGAAAAAAGTGTCCAAAATAGTGTACAAAAAGTAATGAGATCATAAGCTTCCTGTTACGCTTTTTTATAAAAATCACAGTATCGACGCACCAAGAAAGCATAAGAAAATCATAGTATCAGGTTGCATGATGAAGCGAGATAACTACTAGCCAACAACAGCCCAAATACATAGGAAAAAGCAAAGGAAATGCTCACTAATTGTTTAAAAAAATAGGGATTAACATAGGCACAACCACCTACAAAGCTGCTTCACTAATTATTTTGAAGGGTCTGCTTACAAGTAGAAGGGCAATTTATACATATACAAAAAACACGATTAACATAGGCACAGCCACACCAGCAGTTGCTCACTAATTGTTAAAAAAAAACAGATGAACATAGGCATCCTAAATCATAGGCAAGGCAGAATTCACCCACAAAGAATGCTTAGTGCCAAAGTGGAGGGACTTCAATTTGTTTTCAAACCACTAACAAGCCAAAAATCATAGGGCATCCTAAATCATAGGCAGTGGCATGTGCTCAGTTAAAAATGCATCATAGGTCTCACTTAATCCCTCACATTAGTCCACAAAATGGCAGCAATTCACCACAAAGAAGCCAGGAATTCAAGAAAATATACAAGTCATGCTTGTACAGCATATATCTAGGTGTATATAAGACAAGGTTAATTGCTCTTAGGTTTCGGGAATCTAGTTCAGATTAAAAAAGACCAAGGATTTGAAAACCAACACAAACAGGCCCCTTCACTCCATGAAAGAAGCAAAACCACGGTAACAATAATCTTTAGTTTGTCAAGGTTAACATGTTTACATCCGCCGGACTCTAGAGTAGGAACAAACAAAACTAGTGTCGAGGACCCGACCATTTTATCAAGTAATAATATTGAAGAGAAAGCCATGCTTACATGCTAAATTCTAAAAAATAGGTTGTGGCATTTCAATTCAAATGCTAACCACAATGATGAAAATAGCATCATAGGCAAGAACAAACTTGGCAAAGATCACGTAGTGGCAATAGCTCAACAAATTTTGCAACATATAGGTTGAAAAAAATAGCATCACAGGCAAGGCAAGAGCTAAAAATAGCATAACAAATTACAGATTCAGGTTGAAACTAATAGCATCTTTAGGCAAAGGGTGTAAAGAGCTAAAGAAAATTGGATCATCACAAAAGATCGAGGTAGTAAAATAGCAACATATAGGCAAGTGGCAATAGTCGGGCTCAAAATCATAGGCATCCTAAATCATAGGCAAAGTGGCATGTGCTCGCTTAAAAATGCATCATAGGCAAGACTTAATCCCCACATTAGTCCACAAAAATGGCGCAATTCAGCACAGTGAAGCAGCTTATCAAATTTCTACATGTGATGTAGCAAAGAAACAAATGCAAAACAAGGTCAGCCAAACCTCGAGGTAGCAGCAGTAACAACAAAGCTAAGAAGAAGTCTCCTCTACCAAGAAGAAGCCAGCTAGCTAAGTGTCACCCACTCACAGCTAAGAAGACTAGCAAGCTGGCTACGCCCACCGCCAGCCACCACCACCGCCAGAACACCGGCACCACCACAACCACCGCCAGGAACTCACCGGGCGGCGCTGCCAGTCACGTGCACCGCCAGCCAAAGACCACCGCCAAATACCCAAGACCTCACCACCACCACCAAGCCAGAACCACAGCGCAGCACCACCTCACCGCCAGAACTCGCACCCACGCAAACCACCCCGCCAGCCAGCAGAACTCACCGGCGCAAGGCACCACCGCCAAGGGGTCACCTGGGCAGATCCGCCGCGGGCCGGAGGAGCACCGCCGATCCGGCATGCGGCGGCCCTCCAACGGGGGAAGACGGGGGCTACAGGGGGAGGAGGAGGAGGGGGGGAGGGAGATAGGAGGGACTCGCGCCACCCGGCAAGGTCACCACCGGCCTGGGCAGAGATCCGGCGGCGCGCCCCCGGCCGGAAGACTCCAAGGGGCCAGGGGGAGGAGGGAAGGGGAGGCTGAGGGCTGAGGGAGAGAGTGGAGGAGGAGGAGATAGGGAGGGAGGCGCCCACAAAGAAGCCACCGGCCTACAGAGATCCGGGGGCGGCGCGGCCCCGGCCCGGGTGGGGAAGACTCGGGGCGCAGGGGGAGGAGGGGGAGGAGGGCGGAGGGCGGAGGGAGAGGGAGGGAGGGAGGGGGGAGGCGGGGGGGTCACCGCCGCTGCGAGGCAGAGGCCACACGGCGGCGGCTAGGGGCTTCGAACCAGCAGCGCTGGCGCGGCGGCGGCGGCCGCGAGGGCGCAGGGGAGGGAGGGGGAGGGAGGGGCGAGGATGGCAGGCGGCACCGGGCGCCAAGCAGAAGGACGGATGGCCCAAGGCCGACGGAAGACGGCGGCCGAGGCGGCGGCGTAATTTCAAAGAAACGACGGCGCAAAATTGGTGGATTCGCGCCCGCATTCTAGCCGCTTTGGCGCCGGCCGGTGGTATATACTTAGGGCCTCAAAAGGGCGTTCCCCCGATCTAGCCGCCTCTATAGTGGCTTCATTATTAGGGCGGCCGGGCCAAGAACCACCTATAGCACACATGTTACACTTTTAAAAAAATATATAAGGCATATTGTTATAAATATTGTTATAAATATTATTATAAATAAATAAAACATAAATATAAAAATTTATTATCCTACAAAAACATGGATTTGACAAATTTTGACATATTTGGATTTGAATTTCAAAATTTTTTCAATGAATATTTCAGCTTTTCACTCGTGAAGGACGCTCCGTCCGCCTAACCTCGAAACTTCCTCAAAATTTTTTTGGACACTTACACCCAAAATATGGCCCCCACGCAAAAATCCTAGGTTTTTTTTTAGCCATTTTTTTGATTTACTGTATATTTTTTTCTACGTGACGCGGCGACCAAATATGGTGATTTACACTTTGAAAGCAAAATAATCCCGCACCGTCCTCCACAAGTTGTGCCTCCTAGGGCACAAGGGACCTATCGGCAAAGTTTGGCACCGCTTTCGGGTCTTTTCAGGTGGTCGTAGTTCAACATACATTTACCGGGAGAATTCGCGGTAGAATTCAAATAATTAGAGAAAAGTACCAAACAATTACAGAAAATTCTCAAACTTGGCGGCGCATCCACACATGCCATGTAGATGCCTCCCGAAAAGTTTAAGACCCATAGCACGCTGCAAAAGCGCGACCGGCTACACAACCATGTGAAACCTAAGTGTTAGGAGAGAGGCTTCGTGGAGAGGTTGAGTATACCACCGTGAAGCACGCCTCGCCTCCGCCCTAACTCGAAACTTCCCTCAAATTTTTTTGTGGACATCTAAACCCAAAATATGCCCCACACACACAAAATCCTAGGTTTTTTAGCCATTTTTTTGATTTATCAGTATTTTTTACGTGACGCGTGGGACCAAATATGGTGATTTACTCTATGAAAACCAAATAACCCCGCACCGCCCTCCACAAGTTGTGCCTCCTAGGGCACAAGGGACCCATCGCAAAGTTTGGCACCGTTTCGGGTCTTTTTCGGGGTGGTCGTAGTTCAACATACATTTACCGGAGAATTCGCTGTAATTCAAATAATTAGAGAAAAGTACCCAACAATTACAAAAAATTCTCAAACTTGGCAAGATCCACACATGCCATATAGACGCCCTCAAAAAAAGTTTGAGGTCGATAGCACGCCGGCAAAGCGCACCGGCCACACAACCATGTGAAACCTAAGTGTTAGAGAAGGCTTCGTGAATAAAGGTAGTCTCACACATACATAAAGGTAGTCTCACACATACATAAATGTAGTCTCACTCATACATCGATACATTTTTGAAACACACACATATAACAACTAGCTAACTCCCCTAAGTGACCCTTTCCCCCGACTCCTTTTTAAACCCATGGAACTATGTCTTTGCACTAACTTTTCTCAACATTGATCTTGTTTGGAAAGTCTCGTGAATAACTCGTATTTCAGCATAACCATTGTGCTTTCAAGCCACGCCAACATCCTCGATGCCATCAACTCCGATAATGCGTTTGTTTCCCGTGACAACGACATGCTTGATTTTCGCCCCTCTTGGTTTGTCGAGATCGGTTGGGTAGGGTAAATAGAAAACTTGTGCTACATCCAAGCTTACTGACCCATGGGTCCCGCTGGTGGCCTAAATCACGAGGTCAACGACATCGCCAACCCGATCTCGTCAGCCAGGTTTCCCCGTTTCATCCAACACATTTGAACACCCGCACCCGCACTTGCATTCCATAGTCAATTTCCCATATTTCTTCAATGATGCCAAAGTATGTGATCGTTTTTGTCGCTGATAGCTTCCATACTCGAACCCCGCTGTTTTGATTCACACATTTACTATCCTTGACATGGGTATAGAATGTGTACCCATTAATGTCGTATGCTTGCCACGTGGTGACTTGTCTCGATGGCCCTAATGCTAACCTCGTTTTGGTAATATCATCCCCGCTTTTCCCGTGACGGTATGTTTTGGTCCTTCAACCATGAAGTTAATTGTTCCCTATGCTGTTTGTTGACCCGCCCATCCGAGCGGCCATTCCTCCGCTTCCTCAATGAGAGCCAAGTGGAAATCAACGCTTTGCTGTATTAAGCGTTGAACTCTACACACACTATAATGCGCCCGACTCACTTTTTTTGTATTCTTGGTCAATGAATACTTTCCTCCCGCGATGCCTTTCCCCAACTATCCTACCCGTATGACGCGAATCGCGCTTACCAATCCCTCTCTCAGACTTTTAGCCACTCTTGACAAAGACTTTCGGCGACTTCTTCCATTATTATTGTAACCCCTCAATCATGGAGCCCTCCTCGGATATGCTCGATTATGCACCTAATCGAAAGTTAGAATGACATGCATCGCCAATGCACCACATTTCATGCAAGTAGCAAGGGCCCAAAGCCTCTATCCGATGAACCATGTGAAGCATGAGATGTGGCATTATATCGAAATAAAGCAGAGGCATACATATCTCTAGCCGTTTTGGGTCTCTACCAAAATCATGTAGTTCGGCAAGCTCTTTCCCCAATCAATCGACTGGATATCTTCGAAAAAGAAGTAGCACATGCGAAGTGATGGCCATTTTCAAGAATTCGGCTTTATAACCCCGATCACAATAGGTAGGAACACCGTCGATTATATGACAATCATGAGCCTTGCGGTGCAGTGTTATTGATGTGTCCTTCATGGACACTAGCTTTTGATGTTCGCCGAAAACCCGCCTAACTTTGATCGCCTTTAGGTAAGCGCATATAGCCCTTCTCTCTCGGGGTCAAGTTGAAGCAAAGCCGGGCAGGTGTATTTTCCATTCTTCTCGTATACGGGTGAAGCTCTAAGCCACATCTAGCCGCATCCATGTCTTTTCGGTGAATTTAGACCATCCTTCGAATTATTCGGGTCCATCAAGAGACCCATGGTGCTTTGAAAGACATTCTTCTTCACGTGCATAGAATCAATTGCATGGGGAACCTCAAACTCCTCGACCAATATTCGAGATACCGAAAGAAGATGGATTGTTTCTTGAAAGGTACGCCTTCGATAGGAGGTGTACTTCGATCTCTCGATCGTCCCATCTAGATTCTTCTTCCCGTAGACAATGTGCAAGTTTTTGACCATTCTCGCACACATGTTGTCCATACCGACGTCTCTCCGGAGGGTCTTTAGTCTCTACAAAGGTTGTTGAACCGTTGTTTGTATTTCACGCCTTCGTATTGTGATTTTTCTTTAAGTGGCGCCGATTGCCCAAGTAAAACCACCTTTTTGGATGCATTTAGATACACCCATATAGTACCATCCAAAGCGTACCACGATCCGCCTTCCCCTTTGATCTCGCCCGCATAAAGCAAACAATGCGGATAGTCGTTGATAGAAACAATGATTATGGCTCGACATAAGAAGTCCTCCTTTCGAACGCATCATACATCATCACCCCTTCCTTGAATAGTTTATAGAATTCTTCCAACACCGGCTCAATAAACACGCCAATGTCAATGCCCCGGTTGTTTCGACCCCGAGATGAGAACGCGAAGAAAAGGTACTTTCGCGGTACCGGGCACAACCACGTTGGGATGTTGTACATTGTCAAGAACACCGCCAAGTGCTATGGTCGGCCATCCTCTCATTGAAGGGATTCACTCCATCTGGTGCTTAACCCAAACCGTACATTCCTCGGTTCTCGAGCAAAGTCTTTGTGATTATTATCAAAGTTTTGCCATCGAGTACCATCGGCCGGTGTGCAATCTTATCATCATCTATCTTGCGCCTCCTCTGCCACCACGTCATCAATTTGGCTTTTTGGGGTTTAGGAAGATTCGCCTCAAGCTGTCGGCCACCGGCAAAACCCACATTACCAAGGCAGGGAACTCTTCTCGCGCTCGGATCAATTCCTAACTGAAAGTGTCCTTTTCGAGATTAGAATCACGTACCGGGCTTTTTCCCACCCTTCTTTCTCTTGTTTCCAATGGAGGTCTCTTCCCGCTTGTATAGATTGTTGTTCTTGTACCGACTAGCTCCGACCTAGGACATTTATCCAGCCCCTTGAACGTGTCACCACGAAAAAGGATACAATGGTTCGGCATGCATGGATCTTTTTTCAACACTCATTGTCAATGGACTTATAACCTTTTTTGCTTGGTAGGTATTCACCGTGCATCGAGTTTGGTTGTGGCAAAGAATCATGACAAGAGAGACGCAATGTATCATTGAAACTACAGTCCCGACCAACCGTATTAGCCCTTCAAGATCACCGCCTCAAGCACAAAAACGTAGTAGCGCCCAAAGGCGCGACAACCTTTTTTTCAACACCATACACGCTTCTTCGATGTCGCCTCACTCTCTCTAGGTTCTCTACACCTTTCACGCCGTTCGCAATATTTCGGGTCCAAAGGCATTAAGCATGTCCTCCAAATAATCACCGCCATCTTCATCCCCTTCACGTTGCTACGACATCATCCGCAACATCACCTTTCCCCATACCATCATCGACATTTGTGTCGCCCATACCATGCCAACCATCATCATCGCCAGAAGTTGACTATCATGCTCGTGGGTTCATTTTATTTTGAAGCTTATCTACACACCGAGAGAAGCGCCTAGGGTTTCGGGTCATCTCCTAGATTTTCAAAGTCGACGCCTTCACCAACATAATTTTTCACCGTGATGAGTCCAGCATCGTAATCGGTGCAACAAATCCTCGTGTAATCAAATGTTGTTTGATGGTCTTCACATCTCTATATGCTATCTCGTTTCTTGCAATCACGCGCACGACATATTATGATATCCTCTTTCAATGTCTTCGCATGATTCTCCTCCGCTTCAATAAATTTATCCACCTCGTCCACGAAAAATCATCCTTCCACCTTAACGTGCCATACATCCGGTCATTCCTGTATTCCATCCTTTTAAAAACAAAGAAAAACATCAAATGTGTAGTTAGTGATATATATGAGTACATATGCATGGCAAACTCTAAATGATTAAAATTAATAATTGCATTAATATTAAAGTTGAAGCACACACTAAAAGGTTATCATTTTAGAAAATTTTAGAAAAAAAATAACCGCATTTGCACATCATATGAGAGAGAAAAAAACTTGTTAGAAATTTAAACTAAGAATTAAAAAAAAAAGACATGTTCATCAACCATGAACACATGAAACCCTAGCTATTTTATTACTCCACTAAAATCACATGTAAGAGCCACTAAAAAATGGGTCTAGTTCAATACTCTTACTAATCTCCACTACCACTTCCAATCCTAAGCTCTACTTTTGCTCCATATAAAGCTCAAGCACCATAGAAAGTGAGAGGAAAGCAAAATTCAAATTACTCCACAACTAACCATACAAAATCGAATTAAGTGGTAGGATTAGCATTTCCTTACCTTTTTGAGCCTCCCCCACCAAAGGATTTGAGTTGAAAACCTCCCCCTTAGTAGAGCAATTTTTAGGAGGAGCCCAAGGCCTCCCAACCTTTTTTTTTCCGAGTTTGAGTGAGTGACCCGAGGGAGGAAGAAGGTGGCCGGTTCGGCCTTATCTACACCACTATAGGGGCGGTTTTTGATTGAGCCGCCCCTCAAGTTACTACGGCGGGGCGGTTCACATCCGGCCGCCCCTACCGTGCCTTCATTAGGGGCGGCCGGATATCGAGCCGCCCCCAACAACGGTAGGGGCGGTTAGGAGCCGCCCTCATCGTGGCTCTCGCAGGGGCGGCCCATAACCCTCCCCTCGGGCCGCACGCCGTAGGGGCGCCTCGTAAAACGAACCGCCCCTAATAATGTAAAATGGGGGCGTTCCTACAAATGGCTTTTTGTAGCGCAAAGTGTGTGTTGATGGCGACGCTCCTCCAAGCAATTCCATGCGATGCGACGGTCATGGGCTGTGGCATTTGCTTCTACACAGGAACTTGAAGTCCACCTTCCCGCCTTGGGCGGCACCCAGCTTGTCTCCTCTCACCGTCGACACGGTGACATTCCCCACGGTGACGTCGTGTGGATGACGTTGAGCCGTATCCACCTGTCACAAATGCAGTCCGTCAGCACCTCTGTCAGCTTATGGTAGAAGTCAAAGTTGTATTTGGAGACCATATCGTTGTCCTAAATATCTTCTAATGATGATATGGAGGGAGTATTAGAAAAGCAACGATTTCTTTAAAGTGGGTCCACGTTAAGACCATGTCTTCACCATACATTTTTTTAGATAAGAATTCAAAGTACTTCTAAATTTTCATAAAATTATAAAAACTAGTAGTAGAACCAATAAATTGTTACAAGATTCCAAGAAACATTAACAAATATTTCTTATAAGTTTATATATTTGGAATTCTACAAATATTTTTGGAGTTTATGAAAATTTAACCAATATTTTATGACATTTATGAAATTATTTCTTGGTTTTTTATGAATAATTTTTTATAGAAATTTGACAAATATCTCTTAGAATATATGACAATATTTTACGATATGTTTATATATATTTTTTGGAATTTTATTAATACTTTTGGACTTCCAAAAGATAGAATTCATTAAAGTTTAAAATTATTTTATGAAATTTATATTTTTTAAAATATCTATCAGAGTTCTACATATGTCTTTTTTTTTTGGAACTTATGAAAATTTAACAAATCATCTTTTTCCTAGAAGTGTACATAAAAGCTAACTTGTGACACACAATGGTAAGGAGATCTCGCCCAGACTAGTGAGCCATGCTTGATAAGAATTATCATGAACAAAGATTATCACGAAAGATTGATTATTATTATTATGTGTCATATGAATAGTTATGTTTATAACGAATATTCCCTAGGAGTACTTTATGATGACTTTTGGCGTGACAGATAGGCCACTCTTTCCTCCTAGTGGTTGTGATTGTAATCATGATCAATCATTTCATCTCCACACACCTGCACTAAAATAGACAAAGCAGTTTTGCGCGACACACTAAAAAGCAGAATACAGATACACCGAATAATTTATAAATAATAAGGCCTCGAGCATTTTGTTATGATTAATTAGCATTAATTAATAGTGATCAGTTAGATAATTACTGTCATTAGATGGTACTCCCTCCATCCCAAATTATAAGTCACTTTGGAATGCAATCAGCACATACGTACGTAGGAGGCAAATTGCCCCTTCGGCAGGCACCCATTCTCATTGTATAAATTTTATATATACTGTATACGCAAACACAATTAACAATTGAATCATCGAGTCATTTCCATCGACCATCATCGACATTTTCTCTTAATATGCTATCAGCACACACGCTCTACAACCGCTGACGCGCTATAGGTAGACGAAAGGAGAGTCCACCGGTACATCGCCAGAACTTCACTGGAGTTGCTGCATGACAACACAAAAATTCAGAATCCAGTAGAGTTCATGGACGCTGTCACTACAGGAATTCGCTTCTTTGCCGAGTGCAAAACACTTTGCCGAAAGTGGCAAAAGTCGGGCACTCGGCAAAGAGGACCTTTGCCGAGTGCCAAACTACGCACTCGGCAAAGGCTTCTTTGCCGAGTACAACACCGTCGGCGAAGTCCAGCACTGCAAACCATGATTTTGCCGAGTGCTTAGTCCTCGGCAAAATAAAACACTCGGCAAATCATAAAAGTCCCAAATGGCCACGTTGTCCGTCACCTTTGCCGAAAGTGTCCACCGTTAGGCACTTTCGGCAAAAGAACACGGTTGCCGAGTGCGCCACTTGGCACTCGGCAAACCATTAATTTTTTTTTTTTTTTTTCATCCCATATTTTTTGTGTGCCATTAGTACAGTAGTTACATGTAATGTGGAAAATATGGGACAATTTGAAGTTGTTTTGCTATATTTCATGAATTATTTGTATTTCCTTGCATTTTAGGGCACTCCAAATTTGAACTAGCAGTACATGAAATAATGGAATGCTTATTGATTCGAAAAATGTTATTCATGATGTTTGGGGTATGTTTAGGCTCAATCCGGGGACTCTCATGAAATTAAGTACATTTATGTGTCGGAACATGACGAGTTACGTGTGGGAAAAGTGATTTTAAATTCTATAAAATCCAAACGAAGTTTAAAAATCACGAAACTTGGCGAGGTGTCTTGTCATCTCATGAGGAGGCTATGGAAAAAATTTGAAAAAGTTTCGAGCAAGTTGTGATGTCGGATGCCTAAAACCCGGACATCTCCACACTTCACACATGTGATCAAGTATGGGGATCTGTCAGCGGCTCACCCCGGGTACTAATGAGATCGCCTCTCCTTTGTGCAGCCACGGTCGGCGGGTTCGAACCCTGACTCCTCCATGTGGCCCTTCTCCACCCCATCCGGCTTGCTCCGGCCGGCCCGACTCCACCCGTACACGTGGCCGGTGGCGTTCCTCCTCCGGCGCAGGCAGCCACACCACGGGCTTCCACACGCCCCTCCACACCACGGGTGGACGTTCCAATCGGCGCCCGCGGCATGGGTGGTATCCGGGCCAAGGTGAGGGGGCCCCTCACACTCTTCGCACCCGGGGAGGCCACGGTGCCTGGGGCCGTGAAGTTGAGGTGGTGGTGATCGATTTATTTTGGATGTTGGACATGTTGCACCGTGATGGATCTAGTTTCGATGTTGGACATGTTACATTTCGTTTGGATGTTGGACATGTTGAATTTCGTTTCGATGTTGGACTATATGTGTGAATTTGTGATATATGTGGATTATATCCGTGAATTTGTGATATATGTGCAATATATATGTGAATTGGTGATATATGTGGTTTATGTGTATATATGAATGCTTATGGGTATATGTATGTGTTGATGGAGGCGGTCAATCAACGTAAACAAAAAAAAAATTCCCAGCTTTGCCGAAGTGCCAAGACTCGGCAAAGCCGGGTACCCTCAGAACAAAATTGACGGAGTTTGCCGAAAGCTAACGTGGCACTTCGGCAAAATGACCATAACTTTGCCGAAAAGCCACCGTGTTGCACTCGAAAGGATAATTTTTTTTTTTTTTTTTTTTTTTTTGTAAAATAGTTCGCCGAGTACAGGTATATGGCACTCGGCAAAGTTTTAAAAATTCAAATCTTTGCCGAGTGCCCGACGTTTGGCACTCGGCAAAGAGACGCCAAAACAAACGTTGCACGTTTGATTCGCCGGCTGCGACATGGCACTCGGCGACGCGTTCGCCGAAAGTGCCCGACACTTGGCACTCGGCGAAGAATGATTTGCCGAGTCGTTCTTTGCCGAGGTGGGATTCTCCGAGTGCGACTTTCGGCAAATCCTTTGCCGAGTGCAAAAGGAGCCTTTGCCTAGTGCTTCGGGCACTCGGCGAACACTCGAATCTCGTAGTGTGTTGCTTTGCATTGCAATACGACAGGATCTTTGATTATTGTTTGTCATATGTTGGTTCCCTAAACCCCCTACTTTGCACCAACATATAGGTTGCATTTGTAATTATATAATAGATTTGAGTATGTCGGTGCACCCAAACCACAATTTGCACCACATATAGGTTAAATTTGCAAGTTGTCTTAGTTGTAGATTAACAAGAACTTATTGAGTAAGAAAACTTTTTAATTATATGATTATAGGATTAAAATTTGTAATATAAATATCTTGATTATTTTGATTATTCAACACAAGGTAACAGAGTTTATGGCATTGGTTGCGCTTAATTCCATGTGCATTATTCTGCCCTAAGACCGTGCCATAGTTGCGAAATAATCACTTCTCGAAAACTTGATGATTACCTACACTATGTTATTAATGAAAATAAATGTTTTGGGATGATCTTAGTCATCACATTGTTTTGATATTACACAAGATAGTAGAGTCCTAAGTAAAGGTTGTCTTTACCTTAAGAATTATTCCGCCCGAGAGACCATGCTCGGCGGCAATTTACATTGCCTACTAAGGATCTCGCTCTTTGTCTCCAACAAAAAAGATTATCATGTCGTGTGTACACCAAAACTTATGATGATTTGATTGTATGGTCTACACATTTATGTGACTACCTATAATAATCCAAAACTATGATAAGATATATACTCATAAAATATTGCATTATAGATTACAACATCACCCTAATGATTTTGAGTTTACCTTAGGTAATAATTTATTAAATCAATGGTTTGTCATATGTTGTGGATATTGACTTTAAAGTAGTCAGTTGAACTCCCTTTTGATGGCATCAATATCCCACATGAGCAATGGACAATAACATTATTATTTCTAATGTCCATATAAATATGTTGTAACACTTGTTATAATAACTATTGTGAGTACCATTTTGATGTATTTGGTACTCGACAATATTTATGGATTTCTATATATTAGATGAGAATTTTATTGATTTCTTGTCATATATAGATTATATGGGAATCATCACAATCGGGATTCATATGTGCTAATGGACATTTGTGTTTTCATAGAGAAACATAAAAGGAAATCATTTGACATGGCACATAAGTAATGAAATAAGTCTCATTTTGGTTGTATTATGCATACAACCATCCCCGCACAACATGTTGCATATAAGAATTTTTCACATGGTTGATCCAGTCAAGATTTAGAATGATCACCTGAGCCATCCAAAGAGATGCATGAAAAATTAATTGCAATTCTTTTGGTCAGATTTCCCAAAGTGTGGATACGATAAGTACCATAGGGAAAAGGATTTTGAGACTCTCTTTTCTTAAAAACTAGATTGGCTATCTTAGATTCGTTATGTGTCCGATACAAAGATTGTATGGACAATTTATCCACACTTAGCCATACATTTGGTAGATAATGGCTCTTGTTATCAGCATTAACATGAACACTACTAAACTTTTTACCATCTATGACGATTGTTAGGTATAACAAGAGTACGTTTAGTTACATATCCAAAAGGATAAATTGGAATCTATAAGTATGACATTAAGGTCATAGAAGGACCATTGTTATTAAATTTCTATTTGCCAACTTACGTTGGAGTTGGGTACAATTACACACTCCCGACTTATGATTAACTACAGACCCCCATATGCATTTAGTACGTTCAAATCCATGAAGATTTCCTATTTGCGTAAGATTAGGTTACGTTGTATACGCACCAATCTTATCACTCACCTCCATATTGGCGAAAAAGAGGGAGAAGCACTTCCAAGAGGCAAGATGCGATTGCCGGCATGCAAAAGAAGACCCTGAAATGCATCTCAATCATTTGGTTGAAAGAAACCTAGAGGAAATTTTATGTCCGGTGGATATTTATAATCCACAAGCCCAACTCGAGGTGCACTTTGAAATACCGATGTCTTTGTGATATCGAAAATCCCCGACTCGCATTGGGAAGTCGCGATAAGTCATTTAGGGTATATTGAGTTTTGATCACCGTAGAATGGTATCATATAGAAGGCTACATGTCATAACATATACTTCTTTGAATAAATTGTATACAATATTCCAAGCTATCCAGTTAATAAGGCCATGGCAGGGTGCTTTGTGACTGTTCTCGGAACATGTTGAGTTATACATACGAGAGATAGTCTTGCTCACCGAGAAAAAGTGGAGATAGGAGCTGTAAAGCTAACACCTCATGTACCTATACTATAAGTACAAAGTGTTCTCATCCTTGGATGGATTGAGAACAACGTGGTAGTGAGACATAAATCAATACTAGTAGCACAAGGGGTTTACGCAAAGCCCAGAGCATTATTTTTCAATGCGGTTATTCTCCATAGTAAGTTATAAATTTCCGATATTAATTTTGATTGGCAGTCCAAAAGCACATATTATTGTAGTTGATAGATGTAGTGATTATATATAATCACTTGATTTGGTATATTTTTTGAAGCTTCCAAGAAGAAGTTCACATACCAAACACCCATACATAAAAGGGCAACTCATATTGTGTGTTGCTTAAGTCAATATATGGCTTAAAAGCTAATAAGTCTAATTGGTACAATCGACTTTGTATGTATTCCTTAAATTGAAAGGATACTAGATTGGTTACATTTGGTGTTCATTTTGGAGTCCTTGATTGTCAACAATCTTGACATCATTAGTAATGAACACTTGTTAATAGCACATTGTAATCTAAAGACGGAATTTTGAGATGGGAGATACGATCTAAACAAAAAAAAATCATTTTGTGTTTAGGATCCAAGTATCTTTTCCCAAGTGTTTTTTAGTAAAGTATCTATATCCACATCATATTGAATGGCTCAATGTGAAAGGGAATCCTATGGTTGTTGTACCTCATGATAGAGGAAGAATGTTTTATACCATAGTGAATGAATGAGATATTGGGGCATATGGTTCAGTATCTTTGTGCTATTTATGCACTATTATATATATTACAAAAGTTCCCGTTGGATATTATCTTTGCAATAATTTGCTATCAAGAAGACAGCACTACTCTACCAAATGTTGGTAGATTGAGGTATTATGACTCTAGTTATCTAAAGGATCCTCAAATTCTAGATTATTGAAATAGCCTTTACATAAATATGAAAAGACCAATTTGCAATAGTCTATAAATAGACATTTAATGGTAAATTCCATAAATCATTCTAACATTGTATTGTACAAAGGCTACACATGAATGTGTATAGCTTGACAGAATGATATATCACATACTAAAGTTATGTGGTATTGATTCTATTGAATCAAAGGTTATTATCTATGAAGGTAACACAACTTGTGTTGTTTAGATGGAGATAAGTTATACTTATTGCAATATTTTGCATTGAGATGGTTCTGTTCCATATGTCATATGGATATAAGAACATTTGCAAATTAAGATAATCTTGAAGAGATATTCATAAAGTCTATCCTATTCCACATTTCTTATGTGTTGAGTACATCTTTGTGAAAGTGTTGGAAGTTTCTGGGGCGAGTCTCTCGTCTATCTAACTAATAACTTGTTGAAACATCATATTGCACTATTTTCTTTGTACAAATTTTTCCCTTAGGGTTTCTCATCTAAAGTTTTTAATGAGGCAATATCAACACAAGATTATGTCATACCATCTATTTTTCTCATAGGGGATTTTGGTGGATGATATTGGGACGATGATATATTGTACTCTTTTTCTTTATTTGAGTTTTTTTTCTTTCAAGTTTTTTCATATAAAGTTTTTTGATGAGGCAGTGCCTATACAAAAAAGTTATATGCTATATCATCGAGGTTTTTTTTTTTTTCCCACTTTGGAGTTTTTGGAAGATGATATTCAAGCATATTGACCTTATGGTCAGGGTGCTTTTCGACTAAGTCTTTGGGCTTATCTCAAAGGGTCTAGTAACATTAGTGATTGTATATCGTGGTGTTTCTCCTTATTTTTTGCATTGGGTTTTAAGCTCAGTTGGTAGAGCAGAGGACTGAAAATCCTCGTGTCACCAGTTCAAATCTGGTTCCTGGCACTTTTATCTGATATATTGGCACTACTTAGTTTTTTCCCATAGGGTTTTCCAAAGGTTCTGCTCACATTTTTCCTAAAAGGTTTTTGTAAGAGTTGTCATATTTTGACATATTGATCTTTGATCAAAATGCTTTTAGACTATGTCTTTAGGGTCACCTAATCGGTCTATAAACATTGGGAATTATATATATCATGGTTTTCTCCTTATTTTTCCCACTGGGGTTTTAAGGAATTTTGCCTGGTATATCAATCTACTTTGTTTTTTCACATAGGGTTTTCTAAAGATTCAAGACTATGACGGATGAATATACAATGGAGCCTACACAAGATCAATTGATCAAGGAGGATTGTTAGGATTAATTAGCATTAATTAATACCATCATTAGGATGGTAACTACATAGACCCTTTTTTGGGCACATAGGTAGGAGGCAAGTTGCCCCTTCGGCAGGCACCCATTCATATGGTATAAATTCTATAATGTACACAAACACAATTAACAATTGAGTCATCCAGTCATTTCCATCGACAATCATGGACATTTTCTCTTAATACATTTTAAATTCTGGGGCATGTGGTGTATATATGCATTGCATATACAAAATCTAATATGCTTATATTATTTAGTGGGCAAGGTTAGCCAAGTCAATATTGCGTTTGGCCCAAATCGTCGTCTTGTTGATAATGACGAATCATTCTACACCCACTTACCTGGACGGTGTGGATGGAGCCAGCAATGGCCCACGTGCATTTAAAATAGTAGAAATTGGACCAAAGAATATATACTCCCTCACTTAATGTGGTGTATATATATGCATTTTGCATATAAAAAAAAACTAGTGTTGAGTCTGAAGTTGAGTGTTGAGTCACCGCGGTAGGTGACAGGTCACAGTCGGATCATGATCTCCGGACAGAAGCACGATCCTGGCAAATAACATGTTCAGACAAGTAGCTTACGAAGATAGCAGAGCTCCTAGTCCTCCAACAGCTCAAGAAGACTAGTTAGTGTCAGTCATGACATCCCACTCATCAGCATTAGTAGCAGGACTAGTGGGTCTCGGTGCGGCGGTGGTCGTGGTGTCGATGTCGGCATGGCTCGCCCAGCCGGCGCCGCCGTGGAGAGTTGGCCTATGAAGTCATGGTCCTACATGTTTGTGGATAGTAGTGAGCATTATAAGAGATAAAAAAAAAAGAGTAAAAGACAGTAATCTAGAAGAAATCATAGCAATTATTTGCTCCTCCAGCACCGTCGCGGCCGGCATCCTCCTGTCCACTAGGGTGACCCAGATCAGTTCACTAGCGGGCTGCCTTCTTTCCGTGAGTGGGGCGCTCACGGAAAGGCCCTTTCCTCCACCGGGAAGGCTTTCCCGTGAGTTCCTCACGGCATTGAGGTCACGGGGAAAGAAGGGTTCGGCAAAGAGCCTTTCCCATGAGCCGGCGAGGGGCTCACGACTTAGCCTTTCTCGTGTACCCCGGCTCACGGGAAAGCGATTAACGAGGGGAGGGTGTTAGGTTGATGGCGTGAGCCCCCTTTCCCGTGAGACACCCGTTAAGGCTCACGGGGAAAGGCCCTCCTAAACGCCGCTTTTAAAATGGTAAAGTTATGGTCAATTTGCCGTGAGCGGTATATGCTCATGGCAAAAATTTTTTTTATTCCAGCACATAATTGCCACATATATATTGCATATACAACACATATATATCACAAATTGCATATATATCACATATATAGCACAATATTCCACAAATAGCACATATATTACATAAAATCCAATGAGTCAAAAGTTCACAAGTTCAACCATGTGTTCAACCATCACAAAGACTTCTAGAGTTCAAGTAACAAGTTCATCACCTAAATCATCACAACTTCGAGACCAATGGCCCCGATGCGCCTTGTTGCTCCGCAACTCGGTCCCAAGGGTTCTGAGATGGGTTCGGAGAAGGGTTCAAGGCATGGGATTGATCTTGCACGTAGGCAAAGATATTGTATTTGTGAGACAAAATTCAAGGTAGGTTCTATTGACTTGAAAAAAAGGAAGATAAATTGTTAGAAATTTCGGGCAAAGACCTCCCGCATGGAGGGGTTTCCAAAACCTGCAACAAAACAGCGGCTCGATGGCCGACAACCACATATCCATATGCACATCTCATGGTGCATTCGAAACTCCAGATCATTTTCATTCACATTCATATATGCATATTTGGAGGTAAGGTAGACAAACTCACAGGAGAGCTTTCATTTAGTGGAGGGAAGACCGACGGTGGACCAAGACGACAGTGGTGGAGGGAAGATCGGCGGTGGAGCGAAGGGCATCTATGGCGGCTCTTCACCAACCCCCTCGCCCAACACGTGCGACGTGCGCTAGGAGAGCTTCAAGTTTTGTCTATCCGTCTGAGCCCTCACCGCTCACTCGCCTCAACCTCCTCCTGAGCCTCTTACTCGCTCCTCTATCTAGGCCTATTTCAACACAAAGTTAGATCCTAGGGAAACAGAATGTAAAGATAAATCAACCTTGAATAAAAATAAATAAATTACCTCGAGTCGGGACATCGTAGCCTGGTAAGTGGTTGCGCGCTCGCGTATGGCCCCCCAACAAAGTTTTTGTTGTCCGACGGAGGTCACATAGACATGAAGTGGTGGGCTGGGTTGATGACGTTGTCGCCCATCCAATACCGCTCGTTCTTCTTCCCTCCTCCGGCCATCATGACGATGTTTCCATCATTGTCGTGGCCGAGGATCGAAGCCTTCCCCAAGACCTCCCTCATCAAAAGCTCTGGACAACCACGGGATCCTTCACCTTGCCCATGTGGGAGCAAGCAAAGGCCTCGGCGTGCTTTCGGTGGGCACGCCATGTGCCTACTCCTCGTGTCATAAAAAAAGTAGGATGGTTAAAAAAAGTTTTAAAGATGCACATTAGAAAATAAGAATTGGATAAGACTTACATATCTTCTTGCATAGGCCGTGAGACTAAGGTTGCCTTGATGGTGTGGTACACCTGGCATCATGGCACGCCGCTCCCGGTGGTCGTTGTGGATCTTCTCCCAATCTTTATCGACCCACTTCTCTACCTGCATCTCCCAGGACCGCGTATGGGTCAAGCACCACCACAGAATCCTCTACAGGACACCAAGTAGAAAACATATTAGAATTAAGCATACTTAAACTTAGTACCTAACGTTCATTATTTACTAGCATGTATTGTTCTATGGTCAAATTCTTCGACGGATTTCCTCCTTGTTGAGCCTCGGGCCTAGGACTTGCCCATAGTATGTCCTGATGGCCAAGAGGCGTGCCTCGTACCACATGTTTGTCACCAATTTGGAACAGGTAGTTGTCGCCACATTATTCGCCAGAGCTTCGTATCCCGGCTGGCAATTGAAGAAATCCTGCATAGAGAAGCAATGCATTTAGTCATTTTTTCAAAAATTATGAAATTCATGGGATGTATTTGTTCACTGTAGTGCGACATAGACTTACCCACAACGCTTTTATCACACGTGCTCCGTTTGTTCCCAAAAAGTCTGCCACTCACATCATAATTATCTGTGAAATTGAGGTATTGGTGAAATGATGTGACAGATCATAACGTTTGTCCCAAGCGATAAGTTTGCCAAGGTAGTTCTTCCTAGCCAAAATACCAAGAATTCCATTGGGAAGGTGGCCTTTCATCGAGTTAGCCGTAACAACAAAAAGACCTACCCAAGAGAAAATGAATAAATATTAGTTCCTATTGTGATTTTCAACCTAACAAATGAGAAATTAGTGCTAAAATGTAAAATAAATTACCTTGGAGGTTTCGCCATAATGGTCGGACGTTGGTGTGGAGGAATAATGAGTGGAAGTGTGGAGGGACCTCGCAAGTAGACACGCGGAGTAGAGGAAGACGAACCCCCTCCCGCACTCCCTCCCCCTCCTCCTCATTGTTGGTATTTGATAAGCCTACAAAATATTTATAGTTTGTATAATCCGCCATAGCGAACGGATACCTAAGTGAGCACTTCACCCGGGAGAGGGTTTTAAAATCAAATCCACAAGGAGAATGATGTGAATATAACTGAGGCATATAACTAATCCCCGAGCAAAGAATCAAGGACTTGAGAGGATAAAGAGGTAAGAAGATTCCTATGGTTGTCTAATTCTTATCCTTGTAAGCGATGTTGATATTGTCTTAAGGGGACATACTCAAAGGAAAACATGGACGAAACATGCAATCCTCCAGCAATAGGGTCCTGCTTGGCCTATCCAACGGGATGTGGACTCCAAAGGAATCAATGGTACCGTCACTACCACGAACTACCACGCTCCTAAGGTAGGGTGCATTCACAAGCAACCTTGGTCTAAGCACCAAGCCTAAACCTAAAACCTGCTACCCCCTAATCTATAGCGTCCCTACAGATTAAAGTACTCAAATAAGAGTTGTGAACAATAAGAATAATAAGAACACAATTACTTACTCAAACAAGAAGATGATCCACTATAGAAGTCTCGGGATCAAAAAGCCACAAGGCCTTTGATCCCGGAGATACAAGCATAGAGGAGTCACCGACAGTCCCCGTGCTTCCCCTTCTTCTCCTCCACCCACTCTTTAGCTCTCAAGACTAGATCTAGTCACTCTCTTGGGGTACTACTGATCTAATCTCTCAACCGATGCTTTTCTCTTCAACTCACTCTAAGGCTTCTAGTTCTACATGGTGTTTTAATCTAGATTGGAACTAGAGAGGAGAGGTCAGGCCTCAGCCTATTGAGTATTGAGTTGAATAATGAATTAGGGTTTAACCCTGGGGGTAGGGGGTCTACTTATATAGGCCTTAGTGATGAACGATGACCATTGGATCAAACCGACCTTGAACAACGGTATTGATACAACCTCAATGTCGGTGGTAAACCGCCATAGAAATCTGAGGCTGACTGATGGGACCAGCCCGGCAACCGCCTGGAATCATGCCTACGACCGCCAGACTTTGTGTACGATGAAATCTCCTTCCTCCTGGTGTCTTTTGGTGTCTTCTAGAATGTTTTAGTTCACTTTTTGGATTGAGTTGCCTCACGGTCGAGTCTTGTCATCGTATGGGATGCAAACTCTTAGGTTTCTCACCGTTCTTATCTGCTTTTATTTATTTAATCCCTGAAAAGATATAAATCAGCAAAGCTCATGGAATTATGTTAGTAAAGCCCCTAGACTTATGTTGATATTCATTTTATGCCCTTATTTCATGTTTAGTTGACTAGTAATATTATGCTATAACAGGTGTCAACACCCATCACCCTCCTCCTTGTCCTCGTCTTCCTCGTTGTCTTTGCTTTGTGCGCAGGTTTCGAGAGGTCGACGTCCTCCTCCTCCTCCTCCTCCTCCTCTCGGTGGTAGCGTTGGTGGTGGTGGTGGTGGAAGGGGACGACTCTTACCCTTGCCCTTGCCTCGACCCTATGGTTGTGGCCGTGGCGGTGCCGCTATCTCTGAAGCTTCTTGAATTTCTGACCCAATTTCTTTAAGAGCTTTGAAGGAGGCATCTATCTGAATCACCTGCAATTAGATGGAGATCATTAGTAAAAATGCAAAATAAACATAACATAATTATTTAGAGATGAAAAAATATATAGAATATAATTATTATAATGGATGCATAGTATTACATGTATTAGAAATAATCCTCATCTTTGTCACGATTTCCTCAAGACCGTCGGATCATAATCCTCATCATCCTCATGATCACTATCATCCATGTCTATTTCTCCCAAAATATGAAGATTGGCGGGGATCCATGGGAGGAGGATCCTCATGATCACTATTGTCCTCAAGTAATCGATCAAGCAATTATAAGTCCTTTGCATCTCGAACCTCCACATCCTCCTCATCAACAACACTTGGATTGTCTACTTCCATTTCGTTTTGGCCCTAGTTATTTCTACCACAAATTTACCTTGGAGCCCTTCTTCTTGGAAGAACTCTCCCTCATATGTGTGTGCATTAAAGTTGTAATCATCATTGTTTGGGATAGGTAGTCTACCGTGTGGCAATACCTTCTGCAAAACATCCCAACCCTTAAGATGCTCGTCGTGTTGGCAACACCATGGGAGATAATAAACTTGTGTGGCATGTTGAGCCACAATATACACATCATCTCCAGCCATCTGGGAATCTTGTCGAATCTCAACTATCCCAAGTTTATCGTCCACTTTCGTCGTGCCAGGATCAAACCAATGACACTTAAACACGACAGGTGAAGTCGTTTAGTACCGTAGAACTGAGTTCGTATATTTTTCAGTTCTTCCATAATAACCTTTAGTGGTACTTCCATTATCACCTTTAGTGAAAACTCCAGTATTTGTGGTTTTTTGGTTTGACCGATTCTGCTCATGCCTCGTTGTGTGAAAGCGATATCCATTCATGTCATAACCGTTAAATGACTTAACCCTAGGGAAAGCCATCGGCAACCTGTATGAGCTCGGGTGGCATATCCCGATCGATTTGTGCCTGCATGCTCAAGCAGGATATATGAAATGAGATGTTCATTAGCATAAATTGGACAGTACCTGGCGTTTGAACCAACAAATGAAATTGGGTTCTCCATTTCTAGCACCCTGTCTAAGTAGGGTGTCCAATTCATATGGTTCAGGCATCCTTTCATTTATACCAGAATCATCGTTGAAATTTCCTGTACTGACGAGAGACAAAGAGGTTGGATGCAGAATTTCAACTACTGGAAGACAAGTTTGTTCTCTGATTAGAGTTGTGACTTACTGTATGTAAGGCAACGGTTTGTCAAGGTTGGTAAGTATATATATCATGATGATCTTTGCGCCACTCTTTAGGTGTCAAGATTTTTATGGTCGAACCACTTGCCATTCCTAGTTGTCCTTGGAAAAGGCTAAGTGTTGATTGATTTTCTTCAAAGATTGTAACGAGGGCGTGGATAATGCGAGCTCGAAGATTGTCACCATAGTACTTTGATGTGAAGTTCGACACCTCCCGCTTTGCTTCGCGATAGAACCCTCCTATGGCGACGCCTCGTGTGGGCGATGTCATTGTCGTCGATGGTAGGCATGGCGATGTCGAGGACGTCGTGGTCGATGGTGGCACCCTTGGGAGGGGCGTCGTTGCCGTTGGTGTCCTTGGTGCCGGTGTCATCCAGGATGTCGATGCTAGCGGCGTCGATGTCGACGCTTAGCGACGTCGATGTCGGCGTCGGTGACGCCGTCTTGTCGCCCATAGTGACGTTGGCGTTCATTATTGATGTCGAGATGACATTGTTGGTGTTGTCGAACTTATCTCGACCATTGCTGGAGTCTCACGACGTTGGCCTAGTTGTGTAGGCTTTTCGTCGAGCAGCTGGTAGATGACGGTGGTGGCCTCCTGTTCTGATCTGATCTGGACCACAACAGCAGGGGCATCCTCAGGGTAGGCGTGTCCGTTGCACTCGTAGCATCGGTGAACGCCGAGGGGACAATGTCGGGCGGCGCCGTGGGAGCACCGTTGTGTCGTCGGTGGTGCCAGCGGAAGGGGCGTCATCGATGGCGTAGATGACGTCGGAGGCACACACCAACAATGTCATCTATAGCAGCGCCCATGGGGGGAACGTCCTGGTTGCCAGTGTTGACGTTGGCAGCTGCAGGTGGGGGCGGGGATGTAGGAGCTGGTGTCGTGGCTCTGAGTGAGTCGGCAAAGGCACCCATTGGAGGGGCGTCATCACCGTTGGTGGTGCCCTTGGGGGCATCAGCGTTTGCCTTGACGTTGGCAAAGGTGTACGGGATGTCGCCCTTAATGTTCAGGATGCTGGTTTGAAGTTGTTGTCCTTGGAGTCGATGTTGTCGGTGGTCAGCATGGTGATGATGTTGCGTTTCCTAAAAGCGCAAGTGCCAAAAGGCAAGAGCACCGGGAACCACGGGTTGACTCCCCACAACGACTTCACCGGAATTGTTACATTCCAGCTACCATCACCACGGGATGTTAGGTGGCATTCGTAGCATTCTACAGAACAAGTCCGCAAGCCGCACGGAAATACCGTTGTAGCATTTCACCCGAGATATTCAGGGGTATGCGTTATTTATATTTTCCCAAAGGAAGGCATGGTGTTGGACTCTAGCGGGGGGCATGAACAAGACGACATGTCTATGCGGTTGACCAATACTCAATACAGGGGTAAGTCATGATAGTTTAAGATAGTGTGACACACACTTGGGCCAACCTCAAGGATAAAAAGGAAAATAAAGAATAAAGAATATTCCTAAATGGAGCGAGGGCATTCTAAAGTAGGCGTGCAAAGAACAAGTTAATAATCATGCAAACATAGATGACTAGAGTTTTAGGGTCGAGAGTGAGATGGATCGGGAGACCTCCCTGAGCATCCGCCCCGAAGGAAGGCATTTACGAACTCCTACAAGACACACCGAACGTGGGGGATTTCAAGGGACGGTCAAGGCTTGTCACGACCAAGCCGCCTACCCCCTCAACCGTGGCATGCACTCATATTCGAAGGATACGGCATCCCGGACACCACGTCCGCATACTAGGACACTACTCATGTCCCCCATGGCCCCCACCCTACGGATGGACGGAATAGGACACGAGCAAGCCCCGAAGGACACAACGAACCGCCACCTCAGCACAACTCTTACTCTACTCAAATACATGGCATGAATGGTTAGGACCTAAGTTCTATACGACTAACCACGACATAGGAACTATAGTCTAGTTCTTCTATCATGATTGTGTCGAGAACAACATGTCAAGAATATAACATGTAAATACTCTAGCTCTATTGCACAAGCATATGAGATCAAGACTTGAGGATAAACCATAAATATATTCATACCGAATATTCCTTCTCCCAAGTACAAGCTCTCTAATGAAGCTTAGCCTTGCTCCAAATACTACTAAAGACTAAAAGAACTAGAGAAGTAGAGGAGTAGAGAGGAGAGGAGAAGAGGAGTGGAAGGTGAGGAGGCTCCAAATGGTGTGTGTTACAATGGTGGGAGATGGCCTCCTTTTATAGGTAGAGGAGAGGGGGCTCTTTGGAAGATGGCCATCCCCACTTGGAAAGAGCCAAACCGACCACGAACACCTTCCTAATCGCACCAAACCGACCAACCAACGCCGGCAACGCCCGATTTTGGAAGGTAACGAACCGCCCTCCCGAAGCCGGGCCGAGCGCCTCGCGGGGGGGTGCGGCCGCACCGTGTGGTCTTGCCGCGCACCCCCTCTCGGGCCCCGCTCGGCCGGGCTCGCGCAGGCTGGTGTCTTTGGGCCTGAAAAGTTGTATGGCGGTGTTTGCTCGGCCCGGTTCAAGCGTGTTTGGTCCATTTCTCCCTTGGGCTTGGTGTTCTTCAGAATGCGCTTTCGAGGGAGGCGCCTTTTGGTATATTTTTCACTTGTTTCTTATATAAATCTGCACAATAATAATTTGGACACTACAAGTGGAAATATGTAAGTTATAAATGTATATGAGTATGATAATGTATAGTGTCACCCCCTTTATGGTAGGATGTTGACGTTAGAAATGTGTCGTTAGTGACCGTCAACAATGACGAGGACGTCGGGGGTGACGTCATTGGTGCCAATGGGAGGGTCATCATCTGTGCTGGCGTCCTTGAGGACGTCGTTGACGATCATGGCGCCCATGGTAGCGTCGTCGTCGTCGATGTTGTTGGCGCTCAAGGAGGTCTCGTTGTACCCTCCTTTGGTGGCGTCCGTGTGGGCGACGTCGTTGTCGACGATGGTAGGCATGGCGATGTCAAGGGCGTCGTGGTCGATGGTGGCGCCCTTGAGAGAGGGGCGCGGTTGGTGTCCTTGGTGCGGTGTCGTCCAGGATGTCGATGTCGGCGTCGGTCGGTGATGTCGTCTTGTCGCCCATAGTGACGTTGACGTTCCCAATGTTCCTGATGTCAAAGATGACATTGTTGGTGTGTCGGAACTTATCTAGACCGTTCTTTGAGTCTCACGATGTTCCCCTAGTTGGGTAGGCTTTTTCGTCGAGCGGTGGGTGGATGCCTCGGTGGTGGCCTCCCTGCTCGATCTAATCTGGACCACGATAGCGGGGGCATCTGTAACACCCTAGGTGTTAAGCATCCTGAAAGCATGATCATTTGCATATCATCATCATCATTTCATGCATGAGCAAGTTCATAATAGCTTTTAATTGAGTTACTATCATTTTATGCTTGCTTGACCTAGCTACTATAGGCTCTTTGCTATAATCATGTTTTGGACCTAGATTGTGCTTAGATGTGTTTTTATCATAATTTAGGGCCATGTTTGAGCTTGTGTTTTGATTTAGAAAATTTTTATAAATCAACCCTAGTGTGTCAAACCTCTTTGACCCATTTTGAAACTCATTTCAAAAGTGCTTGATAGAAGTGTTTTTAGCAAAAAGTTTCTATAGATGAAATGAAGTACTTTTTATGTGGAGCAAATGATCTGTGGTGACTTTCTTGTGAAAAGGTTTTGAAATGCCCCAATTAGAGCCCCCAAGTTCAAGTCAAACTTAAGTCAAATTTCAAACTCGTTTTTGGAATGTTGATCTGACCTTGCTGTTTTTAATTTTTAGTTTCAAATCTAGGCCGAATTAGAAAAATTCCATATTGCATGTTTTGTAGATTTTGAAATTCTACACAAAGTTGATGTTTTGACTTTTTCCAAATTACGCACGGTTTTTGAGATCTAGGCCGAGAAACGATCATTTGGTCTAGAAAAAACAGTAGGGGGTATCGGCTCACCGCCGGCCGACAGCGCCCGGGCGACGTGGCCGCAGCGCAGCCGCCGATGTATGGCTCTGGGCCCGCGCGACCGCGCCTTAAATCGCGGTCCGCGTCCGCGCCCTAACCCTAGAGCTGCTCCCCTACCGCCGCCCGCCCGAGCCGCGCGGAACGCCGCCGCCGACCGCCATTTCCGCCGCTCCCGAGCTCCGCCGCCGCGTTCCACCGCCGCCGCCGCACCAATCCACCCCAAACCGCATCCCTAGCATCTCCATGGGCCCTTCTACCTAAAGCTAGCGTCGAATCGAGGTAAAGTGCGAGGTATGGACCTCATTTCCACATCCCGCCCGGCCACGGCTAGCCCCCGCCATGGCCGCCGTCGGGGCAAGCTCACGCCCCGAGCTCGTAGATCGGGTTTAGGCCGTTCTTTTTCAAGTTCTAGGATCGCCTAGAGGTGCTTGAGGTCTAGAGCTAGGTGGTTGAGTAGATCTAGCCGTCGTTTAGCGACGCGCCGTCGCCGACGCATACGCTCGCGGAGCCGCCGCGCGCGTTCGCCGCTTTCACCGCCGTTGCGCCCGTTGCGAGCCTAGTTTGCTTGCATGTCTCTCTTGAGCCTAGGAGAGTGTGGAACGGCCGTTGTTTTGCCGCCTTTCGCCGGAGAGCGGCGGAGCGCCGATGTAACCGCGCCGCCGCCCAGCCGCCGCCGCCGCCGTCGTCGTTTTGGTCGGTTTCGGTGCAAACCAAGGGCACCACTTGTGACCCTTTGCGTCCGCGTAGATGCTCTTAGAGTATTTGGTTGCTCGATTTGGTCATCGCCGGGCGAAGATCCGCCGCCGTCCCCCGTCTCGGTGTCGATGACAGCTTGGCCCCGCCCGATTTTCTTTTTTTTTTTTTTTCTTTTTACGTTTTTCCGTTTGAATGAAATGCTTTAGAAATTCATATCTTGGTCATTTTGAATCAAATTGAGTGAGACAAATTTTGCTGTGCTTGTTAGGAGATAGGCTACAGTATAAAATTATGAAACCCTATTTTCTGAGAACTTTTATATAGAGTTTTATTTATGGCCAGAAATGCATGGAAATTGGAGAAAATCAGATCTTTTAATTGGTGCAAGATAAAAATATGCTTTCTGTATGAAAAGTGCTTGTTTTTGTGAGTAGAATCTAGGAAAAATGTATTGCATGGTATGTTCTGTAGAAGAAATATGATTTTCTATTTATGTGCTTTTTGCCATGTGATCTTTAGAAATTCATAGAAAAAATAAGTATTAGGGTTTTGGTTGTAAAACTTGGTGTGGTGGTTCTTGATAGGTTTGAATAGATGTTCATACTCAGAAATTTGTTGTCCGACACTTTTCACAGTACAAAAGATTTTCATGCCTAGGTTTGGTGTCAACTTGTCATTTTTGTGTAGAGCTGTACAAGCTTGATCTTGCCTTGATATTTTTATGGTAGCTGTTATATTCCAGTACAATGCTCTGGTAATTTTGGTAGAATTTTTCTGAGGTAGTTGCATATTTATTATAATTGTAGTACTTAGAAAATAGGCTAGAAATATATGCTTATATGCTCATGTTGAGTAATTGTATTTTTATTATGTGTTCCTAGCCTGATTATGATCTGTTGGTATGATTAGTTTGGTAGCTTTGCATGTTTTGTCGATTTATTATTCCTAGCATTTATATAATTATAGTGTGCAAGTGTAGTGTTTGCTAGGGAATGTTATTTTATGTGATTTAGATTATCTTTTGGATTGTCCAGTAGGTTTATTTGGTAGCTAAGTACTTGAATTACTTGCTGGTTGAGTTTGAGATAAGTTGCATGAGTAGTTTTGAGGTTATGGGTGTTAAATGTAGTGTTTGGGCTGAAAACAGAGTCTCTGTTTTTCCCAATTTCGAGGCTGTTAGGTTTAGATTCAGCTGTTGGTACTGTGGAATGTTTTGTAGGAAATTTCGTTAGCTTTCCATAGAGTCCTAGTTTGCCAAATTTGGAATTGTAGAACTCCTTGTGTGATTGTTTTAGTGACAGCATGTCAATCTGCCATTTTTACGTGAAATAGAGAGTTAGGGTGTTGTTTGATGTAGCTTGTTATTGTTTCTTGTGTAGAATTAGTTGTGTTTCTGCAGAAGAGATACGCACTTACTAATAGTTTCATCATGAAGCATCCATTCATCATACATATTTTACTTTATGCAAGTTGTCATTCTTGTAAGTTTAATTATTTCTTTTCTCCATCATATGCATCATCTCGGGATCGGGGAGGTTAGGAGGAGCCGATCGAGGAACTGGGGGAGCTGTTCCAGTGGGAGTGCAGTCCGGAGGAGTTACCGGAGGAGAAGGATCGACCGAAGAGTGGACCGAGTGCCCGGAGCACGTTCTGCTTCTGGCAACCCCGGAGCATTCCTCGCCTTTCCTATTCTTCCAATTAATTTGACTTGAGTCTTTTATATGTTTCCTGCATTACGATAGGAAATGGTTGAAACCGTTGATGCATTATAATCCTTGCTGAAGTTGTTACCCTATCCTATTAGCGAGTCTAGGTTAATGCTCGGTACCATGATTGCAATGAACAAGGTGATGTCGGTCACTTGAGGATATGTTGTGAACAATCACATGGGTGATTGTCAAGCCGATGTTGAGAACCCGAAAGTAAAACATGTGAGATTGGGTGGACTTTGTGGTCCTTTCCACCTAATCGATTAAGGACTTACTCTTTGTCGGGCTGTGGTCGGAAGTTGAACGTACCTGACATATAGTAGGCTCCGCGGGGTCGTGAGCCACGAAACTCGCAAGATTGTTAGGGGCCGGCCATGCTCGCTTTATCGCTCCTCCTTTGGCGTTGGTTGCGTAGGGTTTTTATTGGGTACAAGAAGATGCGCACGATGATGTCGGGTCTCGTTGCACGCCACTTGGTACCCGAGAAGGAGGGGTAGCCGGCAAGACCGAGACTTTTACGTCCCGTAACACCTTGAGGAGTAATCGGGTCTACCTTTGCAAAGTAGACTTGGTGTGTGTCGGGGGTATTCGCCACCGGTTTGCAATCGATTCGAATCGCCATCTCTCCTCGGATAGTGAGAACCCGGGATACCTCCACGGCAATGTAGTCTTAATCACTACAACATAAATGTCTTTTATCATGTTTTAAGCAAGTATATCCCGATCCAGTTACTTATATTGTTATTTATTCTACCGAGCAATGATTCATCTTGACTATACAGGACCTATGTTATGTAAGTAATAAGAACCCCATTAACTTGGCTATACAAGTAGTATGTGTAGGCTCATTAAACAACCTTATTTTTTAAAATTAATGTGAGTCAAATTTGAACCCCCGATAAAAACCCGTGTCATGATCCTTGGAGTCTTTATTTTATTTTTGGGCCGGGTAAGTCTAGCCGAGTATTTTGTACTCGGGGTTTTATTCCGTTGTTGCAGGTGATCATATTTACCATGGTTATTGTAAGACTTGTCCATTTCCTCGTTGATGAAGAGTAAGGCCGGGCAAGGCAATTCCATATCCCCGTCTCTCATGCTACTCGAGGGGATGACTACCTTCCCAAGACTATCTTATATTTACTTTCGCTAAAAAAGACTATTTGGTTTTCGAAAAACTACTTTATTCTGTACAATGAACTTGTGTTTGTAATAAATTCATACTCCGCACTCGATGTTTAATATATCGAATTTGGTTTGAAATACCGCGGATTTTACTACCAAGCTCAACGATCCTATTGTATGTTGTTGATGAGTTTGAAATCACTCGAGATTTCCGAATACCGGGTTTATATGGACTCAAGTGTAGATCGCGATTGCTTCGGTGATTGCGACTTATACTTGATTTCTTATAAATTGGTCGGCTCACACACACCGCATCGAGCTTAGTTTGGTAATTACAAGTCCGATCCGTATTTAAATTAAAATGAACCATTAATCTTTTGCGAAAAGTTTGCGAAACAAAATCTTTTTCTCGTGTGAGTAAAAAGGTTGCAAAACTTAGTAGTGCCATGGTCATACCCTTTATGCCCAATTAAGGACGCTTAGGTGGCTTGGCTAACTGGGATCGGGTTTATGCATCATATTTTGTTGTTGGTGATTGGTTGCCGTGCGCGGCGGTTTGTGCGGGGTTACTCACTTGAGTAATCATGAATGGATCGAAATACCTCTACGCCTCGGGTAATGGTTGTTCAATGCCTCTACGCCCAAGGTAATGGTGTGAGCTGTGAGAGCATGATCGGATATATGCCGGTCTAGGGGGAAAATAAAATGATTTTGAGAGCTCCGTGGTCGGGTAGTGCCCCCGTAGACTTGTGTATGGGTACACAGGTGTCGGGTGTAACATGTGATTTTTTTTCCGCATGGTATGCGATGCCGTTGGGTGGACCTCGACGAAAGCGGTATATGCAATTTAAATTCTTGCATTGCATGAATATATTGTGGGCTGAAATGAATTGCAGGTACACTAACAGCGCAATGCGTTAGATCGTCTAGACCCGTCTTATTTTCCTTTGAGAGATCATAGGTTGCCACCATTAAAACGAATAGAGAACTCTCTTTCCTATTCCGTGAGTTACGTAGGTAACGTGCATGCATCATGTTTAAATTATTACATCATGTCATTCATGCATTTTCCATCTTTTCCCCTAATTAGTACTTGCCCTAATTCGACCAAACTGGACTATTGTTTCTCAATCTTACATTATCTCCTAAATCTTGCTACGATGGATCCAACCCCAGCCTCGTAGTGGTACGATCGCAGACAAGAAGTTTGGCATGCCCACGCTGTGGCGTGTACTCCAACAGATTGGTTACACAGAGGCTCCTATGTATACCTGGGAGACAGCTCCCCACGCAGAGCAGATTGTTACCAGGATTCACCTTGTGGTTCCCGCCCGCGCATGCCCGTATGGGTAGGATGGGATATCACGGAGTATGGACTGTCACCAGAGATCGCGGCCGACAATGCCGCATTCCGTGTCCGAGGAATTTGATGGTAGATCACCCCGAGGTGTTGGTTGGGACGGCCGCTTCCGGCTTTCCCGGGCCGACCCCCTTTTCACCGCTTTGGGAGCAAAGGGTGGCGTGGACCCTTTACTTGAGGGGACGAGACGAGGAGCGGGATAGCACTTGTGACGCCATGAGTGCTATGTTCGCTATGATGCGTATGACGCTTGGTGCAGAGGATAAGGCACAAGGTGCTATGGCGGTTGTGGTTCGTCGAGAGGGGGAGATAGACCGCTTGATTCGAGACCGCAGAAGTCGCGTGGCATGCCGAGGCGTGCTACGGAGGAGAAAAGGAAAGAACCCCGCCGAGCGTGAGTTAGCACGATGAGGATGCGTATCGACTCTTCGAGAGTTCGGGTTGGCGCCTAGTGAGAAGGCTAATAAGTCCCCGACCATGCATTATCGCTCGGCGGCCCGCCGGCGCGAGAGAGAGTCGCGGACCGCCTACAAGGAGATCAAGGAGAGACTTGAGTACGTGGAATGCGAGCACACCAATGTGAGGGAGGAGTACTACCGCTTGTACCATGCCTACCACTATCCCATGGGTGATGACGACGGGACCTTCGGATCGTGGAGGTGCAAAGAAATGGGCCAAATGAGGAGGACCAGGATGGAGACCCTACTTCGCACGCACCGCAGAGTAGATGACTTGTGATGCTACGCCTAGTTCTAGCTAGATGCTACCATGTAGACCTCGATCTAGCTTTGACACCCTTGTAGCCGGCGCGGTGTAGTGCCACCATTATTATGTAATTTCCCTTTTTATTCGTGAGACTATCAGCATGTAAGACTTGGATCCGTAATATTCGAGACCTTATGTATTATCGAGACCTTAATTTAGCTTATGCCCATGTTACGATCGGTTTTACGGTAATTAAGATCTTTATCCCTTATGAGACTATGTTGGTGGTGCAACGCTTTTGTTGCCATTTTTGTTGCGAAATCTTGGTATACATCTTGCGTCGACATAACCGTGATGTTGATTTAAAAGACCGTATTGAATTTTGTTGTTACCTGTTATTGTGGATGAATTTATTCTCTCAATAAATTCCGCACAGAACCTAAATTAAATATCTATGCTTTGGGCAACACCATCCGATGGTTATCGTTGATTCAAATGTGCGATGCCGCAAACTCGATCAGTCTTTGGGGGAGATCGACAAAGATCCACCACCTCCCGCAAAACCGGGAGCGCTTTTTCCAACGCCTCGGGGAGATGCGCAATATTGCCGCCGAGGTCGTGGTGGTGCTTGAAGGTGATGGATTCCAGCGCATAAGAATTTCAAGGCCACAGAACCACCAAAGTTCACTCCGCAAAGGAACCCATGGAAGCTAAGGAATGGTTGACCTCGATAGAAGATAAGTTTCGGTTGGTAAACCCGTCCCGATATCCGTTAAAGCGAGTTTGCAACACACTTGCTTTGGAAGGACCTGCAAATGATATGGTGGAAGAACTACCGTGCTACCTTACCCGCAGATGTTCCTATCACTTGGGCTCGGTATACAGCAGCTTTCCCGCAAACCTACATACTGGCCGGTGCTTTGGCGTAGAAACCGAGAGTTTATCAAACTTGGGCAGGACAACAAGACCATGAATGAGTATCTTCAAAGCTTTCAACAGTCGTCTAGGTATGCTCCCGACATGGTTGATACCGAGGAGAAGAAGTTGGCTAGTTTCAAGAGGGGGCTGAACCTCAAAATGCAGAAGGTTATGGGACATTCCACCAGAGCCACGTTTGAGGAGTTTGTGACTGATTGTCTCCACCATGAGAAGAATAGTGCCTTGTATGCGGCATCTAAAGGCAAGAAGAGATCGTTTGAGGGAGGCTCACCGGGCGTGGGTTCCTTTGGACGTCGTCAGAACTATCGCCCACCTGTCGCACCTTCGCGCTATGTCCCACCCCAGAAGAGGAATCAGGCCGGAAATGAAAGCCAGCACAGGGAAATGCTCCAAAGCCAGTGTCATTCAACCACAACAACTGCTTCAATTGTGGTAAGCCCGGGCATTATTCCAGGAATTGCCCGCAGCCCAGGAAGAATTACAAGCAGCATGTGGGGCAGGCAAACTTCACAGGTGCTGAAGAAGTTCCAGAGGGTGAGACCGTGACAGCTGGTACGTGCTTAGTTAACAATCGTAGTGCTGTTGTTTTGTTTGATTCTGGATCATCGCATTCATTCATGAGTAAAGAGTTCGCCATAAAGAATAGTGAAAAGGTGTCTGACCTAGGGTTTGGTTATCGGATTAGTTCAGCAGGGGCTGACCAGTTGACTAGGGAGAGAGTTAATAATGTGAAGATCATGATGGGTGACTCAGAAATAATAACCTCTTTGATAGTTTTACCCGGTTTGTGTTTGGATGTGATCCTTGGGATGAATTGGATGAAAAGTTGGGGAGCCATTATTGACACAGTAAATAGAGTAGTACATTTGAAGCACCCCCGTGACTCAACCGAACATCAAGTTTTGCTACCCAACACCATTGATCTTAACCGTGTCTCCGCCGCTTTGCAAGTAACTGGTATTTCTGATATACCGGTAGTCTCATGAAGTTCCGGATGTATTCGGGAAGACCTACCGGATTGCCACCCGATAGGGATGTTGAGTTTGCAATAGAGTTGATTCCGGGGACTGCCCCTATTTCTCGAAGACCCTACCGTATGCCACCCAATGAGTTAGCGAACCGAAAAGTACAAATGACGGGAGTTGCTTGAGAAAGGTTTCATTAGACCTAGTTCATCGCCGTGGGGATGTCCAAACTGTTTGTGAAGAAGAAAGATCGACATTGAGAATGTGTGTGGACTATAGGCCACTCAATGCGGTAACCGTAAAGAATAAATACCCGTTACCCCGCATTGACATACTTTTTGACCAATTGTCTAGAGCCAAGGTGTTCTCCAAGATAGATCTTCGATCTGGGTATCATCAAATTAAAATCAGACCTCAGGATATACCCAAGACCGCATTCTCTACGCGGTATGGTTTGTACGAGTATCTCGTCATGTCTTTCGGGCGACGAATGCTCCAAAGACATTTCATGTGTTTGATGAATTCGGTGTTTATGCCTGAACCGGATCGAGTTCATGGTTGTATTCATTGATGACATCTTGGTGTACTCGAAGAATGAGGAACAGCATGCCGAGCATTTGAAGATAGTTTTGGAAAGACTCAGAGAGCATAAGTTGTATGCCAAATTTAGTAAATGTGAGTTTTGGCTGAAGGAAGTGCATTTCCTAGGACATGTTTTATCTGAAAATGGAATTTCAGTAGACCCCAGTAAGGTGCAAGAGGTGTTGGATTGGAAAGCACTAGTTTCAGTTTCGGAGATTCAAAGTTTCGTAGGGTTAGCTGGATATTATCGTAGGTTCATACCTGATTTCTCCAAGATAGCTAAACCTATGACCCGATTGTTGCAGAAGGACGAGAAATTTGTGTGGACACCTGAGTGTGAGACAGCGTTTCGTACCTTGCGAACGTTGCTGACCACAGCTCTAGTGCTCACACAACCTGACATTCAGAAGCCATTTGATGTATATTGTGACGCATGTGGTACGGGACCGGATGCGTACTCATGCAGGGAAGGGAGAGTTATTGCCTATGCATCACGTCAGCTAAGGAAGTATGAGGTTAATTATCCAACCCATGACTTAGAACTTGCTGCCGTGGTACATGCTTTGAAAATCTGGCGGCATTACTTACTTGGTAATGTCTGTCATGTTTATACCGATCACAAGAGTTTGAAGTACATTTTCACCAAGAGGAGTTGAATATGAGACGAGAGAAGGTGGTTAGAGCCGATAAAGGATTATAACATTGAGTTGCATTATCATCCGGGCAAGGCCAATGTTGTCGCGGATGCCTTGAGTAGGAAGTCACATTGTTTGCTGGGACAAGTCGAATCTATGGAGGCTTTTCCTCCTATGCATCAGGCTATCCTATGCAATATCCAAGTGCAGAATGAGTTGGAAAGCAGGATCATTGAGGGTCAGAAAGTAGATAAAGGGATTGCCCACATAAAGGAGAAGATAGAGAAAGAACCTAGTGACCATTTCCAGATTGATGAGAATGGAATTCTTTGGTACGATAATCGTCTTGTCGTGCCAAAATACCCAAAGTTGAGAGAGCAGATTCTCACAGAAGCTCACTCGTCCAAGATAACAATTCACCCCGGTAGTAATAAGATGTATCGGGATTTGAAAACCAGATTTTGGTGGACCAAAATGAGAAAAGAGATTGCCGCACATGTGGCTCGATGTGACAATTGCTTTGCAGAGTTAAAAAGCCGTTCATATGAAGACTGCAGGATTGTTGCAACCATTGCCAATTCCTGATTGGAAATGGGATGAGATTACCATGGACTTGATTGTTGGGTTACCACAGACACAGAAGGGATGTGATTCGATCTGGGTGATTGTGGATCGCTTGACCAAAGTGGCCCACTTCATCCCGATTAATATTCACTATGAGCCCCATCAGTATGCAGAGCTATATATTGCCCAGGTACTTTGTTTACATGGGATACCAAAGTCGATAGTGTGGGATCGTGGATCCACTTGGACCAATCGGTTTTGGGAGAGCCTCTGAGAAGCCCTAGGAACCAAGTTACTTAGTAGTTCCGCTTTATCACCCACAAACCACAAAGCCAAACCGAACGAGTGAACCAAATACTAGAAGATATGTTGAGGGCGTGTGTGTTATCAACAAAAGGTTCTTGGGACAAATGGTTGCCATATGCGAGTTTTCATACAATAACTTGGTTATCGAGGCCCCGATGTCGGATGGCACCGTTTGAAGCGTTGTATGGGAGAAAATGCAGGGACACCTCCGAATTGGATTGAAACAGAGAACGACCCTATTATGGCATTGATTTGATAGATGAGGTTGAGCGTAAGGTGAGAATCATAAAGCAAAACATGAAGGCAGCTCAAGACCGTCAAAAAGAGTTATGCCGATAAGCGTAGGAAGCCCATTAGATTCGGTGTTGGAGACTATGTTTACCTAAAGGTGTCACCGATGAAGCGAGTACAACGTTTTGGAGTAAAGAGAAAGCTAGCGCCGAGGTTCATAGGCCCGTATAAAATTTTAGCCACTAAGGGAGAAGTAGCTTACCAACTACAGCTTTGCCCGCGGGAGATGGGGAGAATTTTTGATGTGTTCCATGTCACAACTGAAGAAATGTTTGAGAGTTCCAGAGGAGCGAGTGTCGACTCGGAATGTTGAGATAAGCCAAGATCTGACCTATTATGAAGAACCAGCGAAGGTATTAGACACCAAAGAAAGAGCCACTAGGGGCAAGGTAGTTAAGCAGTACAAGATTCTTTGGGGAAATCATGGAGAAAATGATGCAACTTGGGAGACGGATGAATACCTCCTGAGGAACTATCCACAGTTTTATCATAAATGGTTAGTTACGCCGAATTTCGGGACGAGATTCTTTTTTAGGGGAAAGATTTGTAACACCTTAGGTGTTAAGCATCCCGAAAGCATGATCATTTGCATATCATCATCATCATTTCATGCATGAGCAAGTTCATAATAGCTTTTAATTGAGTTCCTATCATTTTATGCTTGCTTGACCTAGCTACTATAGGCTCTTTGCTATAATCATGTTTTGGACCTAGATTGTGCTTAGATGTGTTTTTATCATAATTTAGGGCCATGTTTGAGCTTGTGTTTTTGATTTAGAAAATTTTTATAAATCAACCCTAGTGTGTCAAACCTCTTTGACACATTTTGAAACTCATTTCAAAAGTGTTTTTAGCAAAAAAAGTTTCTATAGATGAAATGAAGTACTTTTTATGTGGAGCAAATGATCTGTGGTGACTTTCTTGTGAAAAGGTTTTGAAATGCCCCAATTAGAGCCCCCAAGTTCAAGTCAAACTTAAGTCAAATTTCAAACTCGCTTTTTGGAATGTTGATCCGACCTTGCTGTTTTTAATTTTTAGTTTCAAATCTAGGCCGAATTAGAAAAAGTCCATATTGAGTGTTTTGTAGATTTTGAAATTCAACACAAAGTTGATGTTTTGACTTTTTCCAAATTCGCACGATTTTCCGGATCTAGGCCGAAGCAAATCGGTCCGTAAAACGCAGTAGGGGGTATCGGCTCACCGCCCGGCCGACAAACGGCGACGTGGCCGCAGCGCGAGGCGACGTGGCCGCAGCGCAGCCCGCCGATGTACGGCCTGGGCCCGCCCGCCGCGCCTTAAATACCACGTCCGCGTCCGCGCCTAACCCCTAGAGCTGCTCCCTGCGGCCGCCGCCGCCGAGCCGCGCGAACGCCGCCGCCGACCGCCATTTCGCCGCTCGAGCTCCGCCGCCGCGTTCCATCGCCGCCGTCGCACCAATCCACCCCAAAACGCATCCCTAGCATCGCCATGGGCCCTTCTACATAAAGCTAGCGTCGAATCGAGGTAAAGTGCGAGGTATGGACCTCATTTCCACATCCCGCCCGCTCGCCGGCGAGTCCGCCATGGCCGCCGTCGGGGCAAGCTCACGCCTGAGCTCGTAGATCGGGTTTAGGCCGTTCTTTTTCGTGTTCTAGGATCGCCTAGAGGTGCTTGAGGTCTAGAGCTAGGTGGTTGAGTAGATCTCGCCGCCGTTTCGCCCGACGCCGTCGCCGCCGACGCTGCCGTGTCGCCGCCGCCGCTGCTGCGCCGTTTCACCGCCGTTGCGCCGTTCTGCGAGCCTAGTTTGCTTGCATGTCTCTCTTGAGCCTAGGAGAGTGTGGAACGGCCATTGTTTTGCCGCCTTTCGCGGAGAACGGCCGGAGCGCCGATGTCCCGCGCCGCCGCGAGAAATACGCCGCTTCGCCGCCGTTGTTTTGGTCGGTTTCAAGCAAACCAAGGGCACCACTTGTGACCCTTAGTCGCGTAGATGCTCTTAGAGTATTTGGTTGCTCGATTTGGTCATCGCCGGCGAAGATCCGCCGCCCGTCGACCAGCGCGCCGCCCCCCCTGTCTCCTCGGTGTCGATGACAAATGGGCCCCGCCCGATTTTCTTTTTTTTCTTTTTCTTTTTTCTGTTTTTCCGTTTGAATGAAATGCTTTAGAAATTCATATCTTGGTCATTTTGAATCCAAATTGAGTGAGACAAATTTTGCTGTGCTTGTTAGGAGATAGGCTACAGTATAAAATTATGAAACCCTATTTTGTGAGAACTTTTATATAGAGTTTTATTTATGGCCAGAAATGCATGGAAATTGGAGAAAATCATATCTTTTAATTGGTGCAAGATAAAAATATACTTTCTGTATGAAAAGTGCTTGTTTTTGTGAGTAGAATCTAGGAAAAATGTATTGCATGGTATGTTCTGTAGAAGAAATGTGATTTTCTATTTATGTGCTTTTTGCCATGTGATCTTTAGAAATTCATAGAAAAATAAGTATTAGGGTTTTGGTTGTAAAACTTCGTGTGGTGGTTCTTGATAGGTTTGAATAGATGTTCATACTCAGAAATTTGTTGTCGACACTTTTCACAAGACAAAAGATTTTCATGCCTAGGTTTTGTGTCAACTAGTCATTTTTGTGTAGAGCTGTACAAGCTTGATCTTGCCTTGATATTTTTATGGTAGCTGTTATATTCCAGTACAATGCTCTGGTAATTTTGGTAGAATTTTCTGAGGTAGTTGCATATTTATTATAATTGTAGTACTTAGAAAATAGGCTAGAAATATATGCTTATATGCTCATGTTGAGTAATTGTATTTTTATTATGTGTTCCTAGCCTGATTATGATCTGTTGGTATGATTAGTTTGGTAGCTTTGCATGTTTTGTCGATTTATTATTCCTAGCATTTATATAATTATAGTGTGCAAGTGTAGTGTTTGCTAGGGCATGTTATTTTATGTGATTTAGATTATCTTTTGGATTGTCCAGTAGGTTTATTTGGTAGCTAAGTACTTGATTTACTTGCTGGTTGAGTTTGAGATAAGTTGCATGAGTAGTTTTGAGGTTATGGGTGTTAAATGTAGTGTTTGGGCTCAAAACAGAGTCTCTGTTTTTCCCAATTTTGAGGCTGTTAGGTTTAGATTCAGCTGTTGGTACTGTGGAATGTTTTGTAGGAAATTTCGTTAGCTTTCCATAGAGTCCTAGTTTGCCAAATTTGGAATTATAGAACTCCTTGTGTGATTGTTTTAGTGACAAAGATGTCAATCTGCCATTTTCTGTGAAATAGAGAGTTAGGGTGTTGTTTGATGTAGCTTGTTATTGTTTCTTGTGTAGAATTAGTTGTGTTTCTGCGAAGATATACGCACTTACTAATAGTTGCATCATGAAGCATCCATTTATCATACATATTTTACTTTATGCAAGTTGTCATTCTTGTAAGTTTAATTATTTCTTTTCTCCATCATATGCATCATCTCGATCGGGAGGTTCTCGAGGAGCCGATCGAGGAACTGGGGAGCTGTTCCAAATTTGGAGTGCAGTCCGGAGGAGTCACCGGAGGAGAAGGATCGACCGAAGAGTGGACTGAGTGCCCGAGCACGTTCCTCGCAACGTTCTCGCGAGGCAAGCCCCGAGCATTCTCGTCCTTTCCTATTCTTCCAATTAATTTGACTTGAGTCTTTTATATGTTTCCCCGCATTACGTATAGGAAATGGTTGAAACCGTTGATGCATTATAATCCTTGCTGAAGTTGTTACCCTATCCTATTAGCGTAGTCTAGGTTAATGCTCGCACCATGATTGCGATGAGACGCGATGTCGGTCACTTGAGGATATGTTGTGAACAATCACATGGGTGATTGTCAAGCTGATGTTGAGAACCTGAAAGTAAAACATGTGAGATTGGGTGGACTTTGTGGTCCTTTCCACCTGATCGATTAAGGACTTACTCTTTGTCGGGCTGTGGTCGGAAGTTGAACGTACCTGACATATAGTAGGCTCCGCGGGGTCGTGAGCCACGAAAACTCGCAAGATTGTTAGGGGCCGCCATGCTCGCTTTATCGCTCCTCCTTTGGCGTTGGTTGCGAGGGAGGGTTTTTATTGGGTACAAGAAGATGCGCACGATGATGTCGGGTCTCGTTGCACGCTCACTTGGTACCCGAAGAAGGAGGGGGTAGCCGGCAAGACCGAGACTTTACGTCCCCGTAACACCTTGAGGAGTAATCGGGTCTACCTTTGCAAAGTAGACTTGGTGTGTGTCGGAGTATTCGCCCCACCGGTTTGCAATCGATTCGAATCGCCATCTCCCCGGATAGTGAGAACCCGGGATACCTCCACGGCAATGTAGTCTTAATCACTACAACATAAATGTCTTTTATCATGTTTCAACAAGTATATCCTGATCCAGTTACTTATATTGTTATTTATTCTACTGAGCAATGATTCATCTTGACTATACAGGACCTATGTTATGTAAGTAATAAGAACCCTGTTAACTTGGCTATACAAGTAGTATGTGTAGGCTCATTAAACAACCTTATTTTGCGAAATTAATGTGAGTCACCTTGAACCCCGATAAAGCCTATCATGATCCTTGGAGTCTTTATTTTATTTTTTGGCCGGGTAAGTCTAGCTAAGTATTTTGTACTCGTGGGTTTTATTCCGTTGTTGCGGTGATCATATTTACCATGGTTATTGTAAGACTTGTCGTTTCCTCGTTGATGAAGAGTAAGGCCGAGGGCAAGGCAATTCCATATCCCCTGCCTCATGCTACTACGGGGATGACTACCTTCGCACTATCTTATATTTACTTTCGCTAAAAGACTATTTGGTTTTTCGAAAACTAGTGCTTCCGCACAATGAACTTGAGTTTGTAATAAATTCATACTCCGCACTCGATGTTTAATATATCGAATTTGGTTTGAAATACCTCGCGGATTTTACTACCAAGCTCAACGATCCTGTTGTATGTTGTTGATGAGTTTGAAATCACTCAGATTTTTCGAATACCGGGGTTTATATGGACTCAAGTGTAGACTGCGATTGCTTCGGGTGATTGCGACTTATACTTGATTTCTTATAAATTGGTTAGCCGGCTCATCACAAAGATCCTCGGGGTAGGCATGTCTCGCGCCTATAGCATCGGTGAACGTGGAGGGGACGATGTCGGGCGGCGCTCGCGGGGAGCACCATTGTCGCTAATGGCGCCGCTGAAGGGGCGCCATCGATGGCGAGATGACGCCGAGGCACGTGGGTCGGACAGCAAGGCTGCATGCTACGGTGTTGCCGCTGCCGGGCCGCGAGTTCGTCGTGGATGTGGTGGGCGTTGTTGTCGCGGACCATGGCAGCTTTCTCGCATACCGCTGTTGCTCCCAAAGATACCCGCCACGGCCTGCTCGTAGTCGCCGGCGATGGTTTGGAGCTTCTTCATGAACGCGATTGTCCACGCTAGGGTGGTAGTCGCCGGAATCCATCGGTGGTGGGAATCGCCCTAGTCTCCGGAAACCAGCGCCGGCACGCATCGGATCGATTTGGGCGGAAGTGAAACGCTGACGACGAAGCCGGACGGGCGGCGCTGACGGTAAAAGGGCTGGGCGGCGCGCCGCAGCCCTTGGGGAGTGCGTGCACGAGGGAGATGACGGCGTGAGCAGTAGGGGCGCAGGGCGGCGGCGTTTTTAGAGACATACCAACGGCCCGATGGCAAAGGGTGACGATGATCGGCGGCGAGGGCGGCGATGACGAGGGCCGACGATGAACGGCGAGGTAGGAGACGCTGATGTTGACGCATGCGAACTCCGAGAGACCATGGGGGAATGGGCCGGGCGCTGCGGTATGCGGCGCTGCATGGGGGCGGCGGCCCCGCCTTGGCGGCGCGATGGCGGTGCGGGCAGGGCTTGGCGTGGCGAGGCCGGCGGCGGCGCGCTGGTAGGGCTGGGAGAGCGAGAGAGCCGAGAGATAAAAAGCTCTTTGGGGAGCTACCCTTTAATTTTTTGCTTAATTCAACTGACATTACAAGTCCCTCGTGATTATAGTCCGGGGAAGACTTGCATCTAAAGAAATCGATTTGATTTATTTTATTTCCTAAATAACCATTACTTAATGGCGGCAGATGACGAGATCACGGTGGGCGGCGGGCGGGCGGCCGGCCACCAGCCGCATGCGCCGGGCCTTGGGACCTAAACGGCGGCGGGTGACCCATCCGATGCGGGTCATGACAGTTTGGCAAAGCTCCGCTCTCGTTTTTTCAGCTTCGCTCCGTGGACTCCACCATGGAGCAACTCCGCCCGTGGAGTTTGTGGGCGGTGGTACTGCTTTTTGGCACATGGCTCGCTCTAGCTTCAAGAATGTGTTGTTTACATGCAAAGATCCATTATGCCCCTTTATGAAAATTGCATTTGATCACCTGAGAATTTGTTTCAATAATAATGTGTTCACGGATTATTGTAATAATCGAGTGGAATATAATTTCTGTTTTCTAAATTTGAATATACGTAACAACTGTACAGGCCGTAATCAACAATTACAAATTCGCAATCAACAAGTAGCAATCAATACGTCATCCTTTTTCTTTGTTGTTGTTTGGGGGTGTTTAGTTGGTGAAATATATTGGGTTAAAGATCTGTAATATTTTTCTTTTTGTATTTGTTAATTATTGTCCCATTATGGACTAAATAGGATCAAAAGATTCGCCTCATACTTTTCAGCCAAACTGTCCAATTAGTTTTTTTATTTATCTAAATTTAATGCTCCATACATGCGTTAAAACTGCATTTGATCACCTGAGCATTTGTTTCAATAATAATGTGTTCACGGACTTATATGTAATAATCCAGTGGAATATGATTTCTGTTTTCTAAATTTGAATATACGTAAGAACTGTACAGGCCGTAATCAACAATTACAAATTCGCAATCAACAAGTAGCAATCAACGTGGCTCAGCATTATTATATGAGGAATATTACATTTGATTTGAGGTGGTGATAGTTGCATACTCTATACATTCTTTGCATTATATGAGGACATATTCCATCCGTCTGAAAAAGAATGTCATTATAATGCGCTTAGTGAGGAATCAAAGCAAATTGTTTTCGCTATGTACGTAACTCAAAACAAAAAAGGACCCACGTGTTTGATTGATGCGCCCGACAAGGGCAAGGATTAGTCCGCTCCGCACTAGGGTCTGTTTCACACAAAGTGCAAGATATTGCCGACACTGACAGGCAAATCAGTTCCTCTGAGTCACCGGCGGTAGGTGACAGGTCCTCGTCCCACTTTTAAATTGGATCATCATGGCCTCTGGATAAAATAGCTTACAGAGAGAGCAGAGCTCCCAGTCCATCACCAGCTCAAGAAGACTAGTCTCAGTCATGGCATCCCACTCATCAATAGTAGTAGCAGGACTAGTGTGTCTCAGTGCGGCGGTCATGGTGCCTTGGCTCGCCACCGCCGCCGCCGCCGCCGGGGGAGTAATATTGGTCGTGAGGGCTGCGAAACATCATGCGGTGGTGTAGACATCCCTTTCCCGTTCGGCATGGGACCTCCTCGCTGCAGGATGCCAGGATTCGAAATCTCGTGTAATTACAGCCGGAACGGTGTCCTTAAGCCGTTCATGGTTACACAGCTCAATCCTAATGCACCAAAAGAAGCTATAGTGGAGATCCTCAACATCTCCCTGGAGCAAGGTGAAGCCAAGGTACTCCAGCCTATCTCTTCTTACTGCTACGACGCTGCATCTCGAAAGATGGTGGCCAAGGGATGGGGCTGGACTATGGGCCGCTACACTTTCAACGACACGGCCAACAAGTTCACGGTGGTAGGGTGCCGGGCGCTGGCGTACATCGGCAACACCCAGAACAACGCTTCTGCCATGTACCAGACCGGGTGCGTGTCCATGTGCTTTGCTGGCAAGATGTCCCTAAACCCTTGCTCCGGGATGGGATGCTGCCAGACGAGCATCCCCAAGGGTCTCAAGTTTTACCGGGTGTGGTTCGACGAGGACTTCATGAACATTTCTGTCATCAACGGCGGCGTGGACTTATTTGGTCGCTGCAGCTTCGCTGCGCTCATGGACTCGTCGAGCTTGCCGTCGTCGACGGCCTCCAGCTCCAACAACATCTCGTCGCCGGAGGAGTTGTCGGCATTCAACACCTCCCGTGGTGGAATGGCGCCGGTGGTCCTTGACTGGTTCGTCGGGGAGGACGCCGACAACTGCAAGACGGCACCCACAAAGCCTGGATACGCCTGCGTTAGCAGCAACAGCTTCTGCTATAACGCAACCAGCGGACGAGGCTACCTCTGTAAGTGCAACCAAGGCTTCGACGGCAACCCTTACCTTACTGACGGCTGCCAAGGTGAATCCACTTGCTTAGCCTCCCTCTTCTACTGTCTCAGAACCCTTGTTATATATAGTTAGTCATTCACTTGGATCCATACAAATACGAAAAAACATAACTCAGGAAAACATTTAATTTAATTGTCTCTGAGATTATTACTTCGATGTTTAGTAGTTATAAGATTTATTAGTTTATTTTATGCATGACACATAATTATAAATTGATATATTAAGGTCCTGTTGGCACGGCACAGCTTCACTAGTAAAGTCGTAAGTTGTTTTTTTTTTTTTTAATGTGGATGTTACGTGTTGATTGCAGATATTGATGAGTGCGCTCTCGGTGATAAGTGCTACGGAGTGTGCAAAATACAATTGGTGCATTCACTTGTGATTGTCCTTCGGGTACCCGAGGAAATCCATCTATTGCAAAATGCCAGAAAGATCCCTTCCCTCTCGGAGCACGAGTGGCCACTGGTACGACCATTTTTCTTAAGCTGCATCACATTGATTTATGTTTTATCGAACTTGCAAGTTCATGTGCTTGAGCTCAGTTTGGCTTGCAGTCGAATTTTCTCTACCAAAAAAGCACATAATACCCTTAATATCCAAGAGTATTTTAAATTTGTTTCACCAGTGTTTCTAAGGTGCAGAAGCACATTGAGACCATGAATACAAGGGGCCGCGTAACAATTGAATGTTTAAGCAAAGAAAGAGCCGAAATGCCGTTACCTCTCCTCTCCCTCTCTCCCTCCCTGTGTCGCCCTCTCTCTAAAAGTCGCCGCTGCCTCCTATGCTCTCCCCACGCACGCCGCCACCCCCCTGCCATAACCCTAGCCACCTCCTCCTCAGCCAGCAGTACCGCCCGAAGCACGTCACCGGTGAGCCCCTCCGACAGCAGTCTCACAAATCATTTCTTTAAACAAATTCTAGTATTTTCAATGCTACTCTCTCCGTTCCAAAAAAGTGTCACTATAAAGTTCCTGCTGGTCATATATTATATTAAACTAGATTTGTAAAAAAAAAATATTAGAAACAACTGTATCTCCAAATAATTTTATAATAAAATGTACAACGACTGCGTCTCATTATTAATTTTACACCATAAATATCAATATTTCTATAGATATATTTGGTTAAAATTGAAAATATTTGACTTCTTGGAAAGAGAGAGAATGACACGGCGGAGGGTCTTTCTAATTCATTTACCTTATGGAAAAATGTTCCCTAACAATTTTGTAAGGCAACTCCATATTGTCGGGCCCTTTTTGGTCTGGGTTCAAACAGCCCGACTCTTTGCTGTAGTTTATGGATGAGTCTGGGCAATAAAGAAAACTCCTAACTTGTTTTATGAGATAGATAAAAAGAATCTTTGATAAAATTGCCTTGGACGTCAAGGGCTGGGATATACAATCAAATAGATGTACCTCCTTTATCTTTACTCCACCGCCCAGTCCTTCGAAGTGCTGAGAGCGGTAGGGTTTCATATGTGTGTTCATAGGGTGAATGTGTGTGCGTATCATGGGCATCTGTGTTGCATTGTGTAATCTTAAAAAAAAGCCCATTCCATACATATGCATTTCCAAATGAGATTTATTTAAATTTTCAATACCAGGCTAACAACCAATATGGGCAAATTGACCAGGTTATATATATAGGATAGTTTTGGGTGTGCAAAAATGGTTTTACTATTTTCCGAGTTTTATTTGAGTACATTATTAACTTCTGATTATCATGCGTCTCCAGGAATTTCGGCTGGATTTTGGTTGCCCTGATTGCTTTTCTGTCAACCCTAGTTTTGCTCAACAAGCAGAATAAGAAAAGACAAAGGTACTTTGAGCAGCATGGAGGCCGCATGTTGTCGCGAATTCTCGAAACAGATGGCAACAACACCTTCAAGTTATATGACAGAGGAGACCTAGTGAAGGCCACACGTGGCTTCCACAAGTCCAACGTCGTTGGTGAAGGAGCACATGGAAGCGTCTACAAGGCCATCCTCGGCGGCGCTGCTGCTGATGCATCATCAAGCACCGTCGCGGTGAAGCGATGCAAGCAGATCGACAAGACTAGGACGGATGAGTTCGTGCAGGAGCTGGTCGTGCTCTGCCGCGTCAACCACCCAAACATCGTCAGGCTCCTCGGCTGCTGCCTCCATTTCGAGGCGCCCATGCTGGTGTACGAGTTCGTACCCAACGGGACCCTAGGCGATCTACTATATGGCATGCCGCGGCGCCGGGTCACGCTGCCGACCCGTCTAAGGATCGCCGCGGAGACCGCGGAGGCCCTGGCACACCTGCATTCGCCGCCACACCCGACGCTCCACGGCGACATCAAGCCTCAGAACATTCTGCTCAGCAAAGGATTGGTGGCCAAGGTGTCTGACTTCGGGTGCTCAACTATCAACGACAACGTGCAGGTGGTGCCCAAGGGCACGCTCGCCTACCTTGACCCTGAATTTCTGCAGGATTTCCAGATAACCGAGAAGACCGACGTCTACAGCTTTGGGGTCGTCCTGATTGAACTCTTGACTGGTAAGAATCCACAGGTCAAAGAATGGAAGAACCTGACCGTAATGTTTCAGGATAAGATGGGAAATGGCACACTTGGTGAACTTCTAGACCCTGACATAGTCGAGGAAGCGAGCAAGGGAGGACTGATCAATGTGGTTGGGCAGCTCGTGAGCCAATGCATTGCTGTTCCTGGCAATAGAAGGCCGGCCATGGGACAGGTCGCTGTGGAGCTTCGGCGATTTTCTGATCAAATGCCGGAAAACCCTGAGGCGCAAATGGCTCTCGAGCAGGTTGAGGTTGGCAGTTATAGCTACACTGACAGCACCGAGGGCCAAACTACGGGATCTTATAGTAATATTGCAGCACTGAGCACAGAACTCGCCCGGTGATTTGGAACGGAGTTAGCTAAGGGTTACGTAATTGTGTTATTGTTTGGCACAGTCGCGTCCTGTTATGTGTGTCTTTTTCTATGTTTGTTACAGCAGTCAATGGAATGCTTGGTACTGGGTCCTCCGTCCAGCTAATGTCGACAATGGTGGAAAGTGGCACAAAAAAATGTAATAATCTGCACAAACTTGCAACAGTTATGGATGATGACAACTTCCTTGTACAATTGTTTTTTTTTTTTTTGTGAACCGGGTTGAACCCATTGTACAATTGATAGAACGCTATGCCCGCGTTTTTTATGCATCACTGTTTTTGCGTCACTGATCGATAAGGGTACATTAGTGACGCTGTTAAAAACACGTCACAAATAACGCTTCATCGATGACGCGCGTGTATTCTTCAAAACTATTTCTTTACTTGTGCGGGCCACTGTTAACCATCTCTGATAGAAAATGGAGGCATTCTTCATAATTAGTTCTCTACTAGTGTCGGTAACAAGCTTATGTGGTGGCGAGGACATAGGAACGAAAGCCTGGCAGTGATGCTATATGTTTTTATGTTTCAAATATTTGAGTCACTTGGACTTTTCAATATGGTTTTTGCTATGTGTTCATACTTTAACCAACAGTGGTACCTATTTAGGAAGCAGTGACATATGCTATGTTTTTATGTTTCAAATCGACTCAGTCTTTCGAAGGTGCTCATAAGGGTAGGGTTTACGTACGTGCTAAGCAGTGACATACGTACGCTATGTTTCTATGTTTCAAATCTCTGTTTGCAATGACGGAGCCAGTGATTGGGCTGGGCTGGGAAAAAAGTCAGAAATTTTGCCACAAAGTATTAGTTATAGATATAGGTATAGAAATGGTTACATGGACGAGAATCAACAATTACCATTCCATTGCATACAAAAATTCAGACTTTTCTGCCGCATCACTTGTCGATCACTTTTTTTTTTATGAAACAATGTGGGTGTGACCCCTACTAAAATTTATTAGAATTGAAAGTAACAAAAGGATTAAAGTTGACTTCACGAAACAAAAAAGGGACTTAATTCACACTAGCCAGAGACACATTTGAGACGTCCTCCATCATCACAGTTCTAACATCTGATCCATGTTACCATCAATAATTAGGACAGTCTCAATGGGGGTTCTATAGGCGCTTTCATGGAGAGAGAAGGAGAAAGTTTCATCTTGGTGAAACTCTTTGGCACGAATACCAACTATCTCTCGAAGTCATGAAATTAAATGCCTATGAAACCACAAGATGAAACTCTCTATTGAGAGTAGGAGTTTCATCCAAGTTTCATTTCATTTTATATAACATGATAGTCTTGGAAACAACGAAATGAAACTCACCATTGAGACGGCCTTAGTGTCACCGCCGGACACACGACCATATCAAGAACGAAGCGATAAATGACATCAAATCTATTCAGGGCTTGGTGTAGATGGCGACGTTCTTCCAAAGTGCGACTCCATGCGGCGCGACGAAATGGGGGTGCGACGCTTTGTACACGCCCGAAATTGAAGTAGTGATCCTTCCCCGCCGTGGCGGGGGCTTCGAGTTTTTCTCACCGTCCGACAAACACGGTGACATTCGACGCCACGACGCCGTGGATGATGTTGAGCGGATCCACCGGGTCGTAGACACGGTCCGCCACCACCTTGGTCAGCTGATGGTAGTAGGTGAGGTTGCCGTCGTGGAGACGCAGCAGCATCAGCGCCGTGGCGCGTATCGCTGCGCCAAAGACCTGCATCACCGAGACGCCCTGACGTGCCGTTGGGCACGAACATGTCGCCCTCGAACTGCCACACCCCGGAGCTGTAGATCTTCAAGGAACGAACACTCATGCAGATCGAAAGTTAGTATATATGAAGAAGACCTGGAATGGTGGAGAACACAAGTCTTGCCGCTTGTCACATACGTTGACTTTGATCTCCGCGGCGCGCCGCCGTGGTGGGGGGGGATGACTAGCTTGTCGGTGTTGAAGACCCACAGGCGGCGGACCTCGTCGGACTGCTCGTAGCGCTCTTGGAGCGCACGTCCGTAGGGCTTCTGTATCACGAACGGCGACTCGCTCAGATTGACACGCTGAAGCCGGCAGTCAGGTTCAGGTGATGAGACGAGCCGGCCTTGGCGGGTAGGGCAAACGACAGCGCTGCCGCCGCCGCCACCAGCATCAGCAGCAGCAGAGAGCACGACCTAGACGAAGAACCTGCCATGTCTCTGAGTACTAGCCAGTAGCCACAATTGAGGGCGTACCTCGTCTGTCTATTTAACCGCTCGGCTGCCGGATCGAGTACAGTGGCGAGGACACTAGCGATGATTAACACGAGGCGCAGCGCCTGTCGTTTGCAGGGCGACGGGGACAGTGGCCGGCGGGTGGCCGGCGGTGCCACGGTCGCCAAGACGGCTCTGGCGATATCAAGCGCCTGGAAACCCAAGTTGAACGAAGGAGATTTCAAGAGAAGCCCAACGTTCCATTCGTCCAACACAATGCACTCTTGTTCACTGGTTGGCTATCATCAGTTCGAGTCGTCACCTGTGACGCGTAACGATCCTTATCCTTCGTGGAGTTTGTGGACTTTGGTAGTGGGCCGCCGGGGAGATGCGGTGTGATCTGCGACTCTGCATCACCACAAATATTCTCGGGCACATGATTGGTAGAGTTCCGGGGTATTTGGGACTGCCCCACTCCTGTTTTTTCATGTGTGCTTGATATTTGTAATAAGAGATTTTTACCGTGCTCGGGAGGAATCGCGGTTCCTCCCGTTGAGTTGCTTTTTGTCGGTTCCTGCACCTAATTCTCATAATGAAGGGTAGATTAGTACTTTCCTAATCACAGCTTCTCAGCAACGAACTCCCTGTCTCCCCGTATGGTTCCCTCGCCGCCCTCCCCATCACCGGCATCACCGCCTCGCCCTTCCCCATCACTGCCGTTCTAAAATCCCTCCGCCCAGCTCTCCCTCCAATCCTCCTCCGCCCCCCCATTGCCGCCACCTCGGGCTTCGTCTATTGCTGCCTCGTTCGAAGCTGCCGCCCAGCAGTTTGCCTTGTCCCGTGAGAGAGTTAGGGCGGCAGGTTCTCCCCCCCGATGGCCCCCGCGCAGCCCGCTATGAGTACTCGGGTCGACGAACTGAAACAAAGGGGGGTGAAATCTGATCTGCAAGTGGCTTGTGCACTTGTTCTTGTCACGAGGAGGGAGGGGTGCGCCCGCAGTGCTCGCCGTCGTATGATATCTCCGCCTTTTGCCTGCTCTCCATCTATAGCGCCTTGTTCTACCGGGCTGGTGCTGGTTTGTTGTGAGAGAAAAGTACCGCTGGCCGGCTCCGGTTTGGTTTGTTGTGTTGAGAAAACACTATTGGCTGGTGGTGAACCAAAGAAGTTTTAACAAGGCCGTGCCAATCAGCAAATTCATGTTCCATCTTTTAGGCAATAGGTAGAATCGTGAAAACATATCAATTTCATGGATCTTACTGTGGAATATTTCCTGTCAGTATTCTAAAAATCCAATGTCCTTATATTATCCAAAACTTTTCGATGATTGACACTATGTGATGTCCATTGTAGTGTTTCATACAACCACATTTCTGAATGAAGATGCATACATGTAGGTCTGCAGTATTTGTAGTTGTATCGGTGGAATTACACATAAATATTGGCCAGCTCCTATTTCATAGAGTAACATTATTGTGTTTCATAACAAGATATTGTCGAGCTCGCAGACTAGAATTACTGGTGCGGGAGGGCGTCTTCGCAATTGCCTCATCCCGTTTCATAACAAGATGTCCGGTGATCCTTCGTGACTAGGATTTTCATAAGATTCCTTGACATACAGCCTTTTGATTCCCCATGGCACAATGTACAGCCAGTAGGAGTTTGCCTACACACGGCTAAAAAGAAATTTACATTACATATTTAGAGGCACGCCAACTTTCGGTTCACCATGCTTTCGATGTCTAAAGGCATCTAGCAAAGACACTTACATGAGCGCCAATAGGAATGTTGTTTCGTTCGTCATACTGCTGTAAACATATATGACTGAATGAGCATCTAGTCACAAGTTAACAACAACACAAGAAACTGCAGAATTCAAGAATTTGGTTTGACGAGTCAGAAACTTACGCACAAAACCATTGATGTTTCAATTGATATTTCAGCTTAGGCCGATAACTTTGTATATTTCAGTGGATTGGGTACCTTTTGATTCCATAGTAGATAGTACCATCAATTTGATGTGCGGTGTTCTTTGTTCTAAATTAAGTGCATCATTGAAGTTCTCTCGCTCTAAATCTGATGTATTTTTGAAATTTTTGAACGGATGTCACTGCTATTGGTTAATTATCTTGTCTTATTTCTGGGCTTGTTCAGGTCAGCTTGATTAGGCAATATGGTTATCCCTCCACCAGCTAGAGCTCCCGCAAAGATTGGGAAGTTGCTTGGAGAGCGCTTGCGCTCATGGGTATCCCCTGCCAGATCTGTCTCCGTGTCAAGAGATCGGCGACCATGGCAAGGTCAAGGCCGTGATAGATTCTCTTAGAGATGCGGGTGTGAAACTGCTATAACGAAAACTTACAATTATGGCGGAAGGAAGTTTGGAGCACCTCAAAAAAGCTGCTTTGGCGATCCATTAGTTTCCTCGACTGAATTTTCTCATGGGTGCTTTCGAACAATATTTTGAACCATGTAATAGGACACCTCGCCATAACTTAGCTTGTGCACAAATGTTGATTGTCCAGGTCTACCTTCCCTAAGTTATTGAGTATGAACATAATCCTTTTAGATGAATTGAATGCCCTTACTTTTCTATAAAATGAAACTGATGGTGAGAACTGTCACAGTGCTCCTGATAACTCAAAAGGTTGTGCCATATAATTTTGTTACATAGTCCTTCAGGGATGGAGATATAAGGTGCTCTGTATTGTTTTTTATTTTTTGAGATTTTTTGAACACAACATTAGCATAATCTGTTTCAAGCCACATTAATGACCAATTGACCATGACAATAATATGACTGATAACCATCACTGGGCACTGTTCTCGTGGGTGCAAATAAAATCTTCGTTGCACAACATACAATGCAATATTAACAGAAAGAAATTTGTGCAGAAACTTGCCACATTTATCATAGTGAAAAAAAGTTATTTGCACCACCAGTTCTGAACAATTAGCAAAAGTTAGACGTTTGAGCGGCAACTAGAGGACTACCAGTATGGTATAGTTACCAAGGTACACTGGTTTCCACCCGTCTTACAAACAGAGCTATCTATACTTTGCTAACGGACCTTAGCCATCGTAGAATTAATTGTAATAAACTACTTATGTACATGAAAGGCCACGTGTTCCAGGATAGAAGGAGCTTTAGCTCGCGCCACTCCAAATGATTCTCGATACCTCTCCTCATCCAGCTCAAAAGCATCCACGCCTCTACAAAGTATGCTTTTTACTTCTTCACAAATTCTTACGGTAACTTAGGTGTGCTTTTGCAAGGGGACGTTTTTGTTCCCAAGCAATCGAAAACTTATAAAGTAATCCATCTTAAGTAGGAAAGCAAATAATCCATCAAGCTTTAGCCGACGAAGAGATGGGCCGCGTATCCTTTTTCCCGAAGACAAGTGAATTTAACAGCTCAAGAAATGAAATGAACTCGGACTAAAACTGTTAGATAACAAATCGAAATAAGATTAAATATAAGGATCCAAGTCCTAGATTCTGAATATCCTATGCTTGTGAGTTCTCGAGACCGATATATGGTATGCTTATTCTCGTCGATTGTGAAAGACTTAACAGAGAACCTCTTCTAGTTTATATCACTATATGTTACTATACAACAAGCATTTCGATTGAGTGTTACAACAATTCATTCATGTGAAAATAACAAGAATGGAAAGATTCCATTTCGATGCAAGGGCAACCTGGGGGCTGAACTCTTACCAACAAGTGTCTTGGAACCGATCAATGGTATTATGCATTATGCAACGTGCATACGTGATGCAAAGACCATTTAAGAGTAATGGAAAGTGATTTAACAGTTCGAGAAATAAGATGAACTAAAGGGTCCCTAAAATCCTCGGATTCTCGAATTCCCTATGATTCTGAATTGTGAGACTATATGGTACATGGTAAATCGAAATGAATGTTCAAGCATTCTCGATTCAAAGAAAGCCACTACATGAGTACAATTTACAAGCATAGGGGATTCGCACCAGAACGCCGATTAACACAACACATAAACTTGGTTTAGGTGCTCCTCCGAACCGAGCATTTAGTAAACTACACTATCTCGATAAAACAAGCACCAATTGGCTATACACGAACTCAGAGGCGCAATCCAATAAAAGACATACCGTTGGCCGTCGTCGGAGCAACCGACGTCCGCCGGTGGCGCAAACGCCGCAAAGTAGCGACGGCAGAGAACTTTTGCGATCGGCTTCACGGAAGAGAAGGATCGCCCCTATCGCCCATACAAAAGTAGAGTCACAAATCACCACCCACCCGCCCAAGTTCCATGTCCGGGGCATTCAAGCTCGCTCACGCAGGGACCCCTTCCTCTCAAGCTCTTAGTCGACGCAATAAAGACGGATCGATCTTGTGGCCACATCCACGGGTCTCAGCGGTGACCAATGATCCGCATCGGCGGCACCGGGACGTGTGGCTTCGCTGAATTTGAAAGAATCCGTCCGGGAGAAAGGCGAAACGGAGCGCGCCACCCGGTTAGGCCTCGCTACGCCGGCGTCCGAGGGGATGCTTGTCGTTGTCGGCGCAATTGCGCTTTGCATTGTGTGTGCGGCGACAAGAGAATGTGGGGCGGGCACGCCCATCCTCGCTGCGGGTCGACGCCAAGCACCAGCGGACACGGATCTCGGCTGTGGCGCATCCGCCGTGTCGCCGCCACGCCAGGCGGCGTCGGCCGTCCAACTTATGGCGCACCGGCGGTCGGGCAAATCGCCCGCGCCCACCACGGCCGCCACCACCGCACCACCACCATGCCCCCGCCCCGCGGTGACGCCGCTGGCAGGCAAATGCCGCCATCGCCCCTCCGACGACGCGGCGCGGCGGATCGGATCGCATCGGGCGCCAGGGATCGGGAGGGAGGGTCCCGGGATGGAACGGCGGCGGCGACCGGCGAGCGCCCGACGACCTTGGCGGCGCGGGCCGACGGGGCTAGGAACAGTGGAGGCGGCGTGGGGGCTGCGGCGTGAGCGCCGCGGCGAGGAGGCTAGGGATGGAAGGGGCGGCGTGGGGCGGGACGAGCACGGCGGCGGAAGTGCGGCGGCGGGCGGTGGTGGTGTTTTTCGATAGGTCCGAAGCGAGCGCGGTTGATGAACGGTTTTTTTTAAGGATGAACGAAGCTTTTAACTTAACGACTTCAACCTGATTCGTAATCATCTATTTTGATTCACAGAAGTTTTCGTTGTTAAGGAGAAGCTGCGCCCTCGTCAAATTAAAATGACCATTATACCCTTCAATACTAATTATAATTCAGTTCTTGTGCCATGGTTCTTACCGCCACTTGGTTCCTCCCTTTGGTTCCTCTAGCTTTTTTGACCGTTAGATCGTACCAAATGAAGGGCTCATATTAATTCCAAGCGTAAAAACTCTCTTATAATATGGCGTAACTCCGCCGGTGCTCGGGCAGCAGGGGGCAGCGGCTAGGAAGCAGGAGGTGTCGTGTCACTAGGGCAGGCAGCGACGCGTGGTCATGCACCCCAGCTAGGGTGGTGCTAGGGCAGGCAGCTAGGATTGGAAGAGAGGAAGAGTGAGGAGCCTTGAGAGCTGGGGTTTAGAGTCATTTGTCTTTTCCCTTCTTAAGATTAAAATGTTATAAGGCGTTAGTTTTTATAGTCCCTGTGAGACTTTAATTTTGAGTCCTAAGAAAACTCTAGGAGATACTTATAAGATAGGATTTTTCCTTTTTATCTAACAATATTAACTCCATAACCATTCCAAACAAAACTAGGACTCGATACGGTAACCTAATAACAAAATGACAGCAGCGGGAACGGCGGCGGTGGTGGTGCCCCTCTGCTATCCACATGGCTCTAGGGCATGGCACCGGTCGCCTGTGTCGCCTCCTCACTCCCTTGCCAGCCCATTAGCTCTATTGGGGGCAGTGGCTCATATTAGGCATGTGGCAAGACTCCTCCCCTTCTCCACTCGGCGCGTCCTCGTGCCAAAATAGCACCCAGTCATTGATGACATCGGAGTGGGGGCATTCCTCCTGGCAAGATGCATGTCCTCCAGGTGGTAGCTGGTGTCGCAAACCAGAAGCAGTATTGGAGGTTTCGATGTAGCCGAAGATAGAGGTTGTTGTGTGTGTTCATCCCTATGTATTGGTGCATTGTCGAGTAACGCAAAAAGGGTAGGTCTTGGGCAGCTGCCCCGAAGTCGAAGTGGACCATCTCTTGAGGTGGAATGATGATGTCGTGGATGTGGTGATGGTCCTCGGGGGCGAGGTAGGCAAGGAGCCGACACCATATCGTTGAGGGAAGCATGTCAGCGGTGATGTCCTTAACTTGATCGAGGATGCTACCAAAGATGAAGGTGCCCAAGTCAAACTCACATGGAAATAGGTGATGTGTGTCGAATTCGGGTTGTAGAATAACGTGGCTGCTGTTAACGTGGGCATCGAGAAGGTTGATGTTGTCGAAGAAGACCAGTGTTGCCGCCTCAATGGCCATGGACGTCTTAGGAGGATACCGGTGGGCACCCTATTGTGATGTCCCCATGTTGATGGTGGCCGAGCCGACCGACGTAGAACCCGGTTCATGTTGTGAGACAATGATGACAAGTGTTGTATGTCCCGCTCTCCTAATAGGAGGAACCAATGGGGCTTGTTCACTGAGATGTGTCGTGGCTTAGCACATGGTGGCAAAGACCCATGTCAAACGTCTTAGACTAAGCAACCATTGTGTACCCATCATCATGTCGATGGCGCTCATGTCAATGAGGACGGTGGTGTTGCGGCGCTACTCTTGGAGTTCGATGCGCCACCCATGTGCGGCACACCATGTAGTGCTGAGTGAATCACATCGAGTTGGCCGATTGAACTTCGCGATGATGTAGTGGACAGGGTGTTCCATGTCCATTGATGGGTGTATTCTTGTACGGTGCATGGATCGTAGTGGTGCTATATTTTTTGGCATATATCCGATTGTCACTTTGATGGTGTATTGCCCTCTGAACGACTCACAATAGTTAAGCCACCCTAGTGGGTTTGTTGTGCCGTCAATCTTGTTGGGCAATAGGTTGTTGTAGTTTGTTGGTATGGATGTGTCACTGGCATTGGTGCCAAGGCAGGAACTAGGGGGCGTTTTGAGCTCAAGTTTATGTTGTGCTTCAATGTCGATGTAACCATCCATGTTGTCGACGTCGGGACGGTCGCTATCAACGTGGTGCTCTAGGAGGTCGTTGCGATGTATGAAGATGATGTTGATCAAGTTGTGCATCACACCAATGTCCAAAAGTGTGTAGTTGTCAGATCTGAGGATGGCGCCAACTAGTTCTATAGGGTACCATCCAAGCATGACATACTGTAGGGACAATTACCATCGATCGCTATAGTCGATGCCGCCGACACCGCTTGTTGAGCACGCGTTGTACAGGCTTGTTCGGTGGTTGTCGATTCCTATGTCGGTGGAGATATTTTGCCCTTCCCTCGGAGGAGAGTTTACTACCGCTCTTGTCATCGTTCATGGAGAAGGATAGACTGGTGTAAGGATGACCAGGGGTTGACGAGGGTTTTGTTATCGCCAATTTTGGCAAATGTAATTGAGGCATGGACGCCGTAAGGGGCAATTGTGATTCTTATGGGGGCACCCTTTGGAACTCCTATCATATAAGGAAGCAAAGATTGGTGATGTTCCATAGGTGTTACCTAGTGTATCAACTGGATGATTGTGCCGATGTGAGGGATCTCGTTGAGATGTGAATACTCATCGTTGCATCGGTCGTTGTTTCCCTAATCTTGACAATGAGGTTGCCGTTGTCGACAATCAGATCCGTGCACGGTAGCAAGGGCAGCTGCAGTGTTGATGGTGTCTCAAACAAGTTGTGTGACATCTCCTTGATGATTACTGGTAGGGCTGGATATCGAGCCTGCTCGGCTTGTTAATGGCTTGGCTCGTTATAGCTCGACACGTTATGGCTCGACTCGTTATAGCTCGTTATACAAACAAGCCATAAAGCTGGCTCGACTCAGCTAGTTAGCGAGCTCGAGCTAGCTCATTTGGCTCGCGAGCCAAAGTACAAAAAGCATATGCACAAAGAATATAACCACAAATCAGCGAGAAACACATCATAAGCATATATAAAATGAAATAAACAAAATACACTTCAAATTTTGCAATGGAAAATATAAATATGCTATCATTTATGACCATGATCCACCGTCCTCCATTGATCGATTCCATTGATCCATACAATATTTTTCATTTATCTTGGCTCGTTATGGCTCGTGAGCAGCTCGTGAGCTAGCTCAAGCTGGCTCTTTATAAAACGAGCTGGCTCGTTACAAAAACGAGCTGGCTCATTATAAAACGAAATCGAGTTCGAGCCGAGCCATTAATGAGCGAGTCGAGCGAGCTAGCGAAGTTACATGTTTTTGCTCCAGCCTTAATTACTGGGACAAAGATTGAGAAGGACTCTTCCATTGTACTGTAGATAGAGGATTCGTTGGTGGCGATCGTAACTTGCTATGTCTCCACGGCAACGTTGTTATCGTTGTTGCCCTCCAGGTCCAATCTAGCTTGGGTGATGACGCCATTGGGTTGGGCTTTCTTGATTCTTGTGGAGATGCTAATGACGTCGGGCGTTGCCATCATGGAGTCGGTGATCATGGTGCTAGAATTTGAGATTTGCATTGTGTCAATCTCTAGCGTACATGGATCTATTGCAAATGTGGAAGTGTTGCACTCACTGAAAATCTCGAACTACCGTGTTTCCAATCATTGAGGGCCTTTCTGAGGTCATTGGTGGCGTTCCCTTGCAATTTGCAGGCTCGATGTAGTTCAAGGTCACCTTCATGTTGGCAACATTCATGTTCAGTTTGACGACTTGTTGCTGCATTGCATCAATCTTGTCTTGGTGGATAGCGAAGAACTGCTGGAATATTTGATTCATGTTGGCGGTTGTAGAGGCCATGGAAGCCGGAAAGGATCGAATAGGTCTCATGATACCAAATGCTAGAGGGTTTGACTAGGGCTCACCCGCGGCTTATCTTCGATGGTGCTTGGGCAGCAGGGGGTGAGGGCTAGGGCGCAAGAGGTGGCGTTGTTAGCGAGGGCAGTGGTGCACGGCCACGTGAGGAGGCTAGGGCAGCGTGTTCGCAGCGGTGGCGCGCAGGAGTGGCGGTGGCTAGGTTTGGGAGAGAGAGGGAGGAGGCTTGAGAGCAAGGGTTTTGAGTCTTTTGACTTTTCCCTTCTTAAGATTGAACAGTTACCTAATGCTAGTATTTATAGTCCTAGCTAGACTTGACTCCTATACAAACTCTAGATATCCTTATAAGATTGAATTGCCACGTGCGCGACACCCTATATGCCCGTCGAATTGCCACACTGTTAATACTAGCTTATTCTTTAGTTGTACACGCTGCCACATCACCTGTGAATCGCTTATTCTCTAGATGGAGAGACTGAGACAGATTTTAGGCGTCCTACATCATCATAGTTAATCCATGTTTCCATCGATCATGTGTCGCCATCACACACAAGATAAGCGACCTTATCAAGGAGACGATAACGACATCAAATCTGTTCACGGCTTGGTGTAGATGGCGACGTTCCTCCAGTGCGACTCCATGCGGTACGACGGGTTGTAGTGTGACTGCTTGTACACGCCGAACTTGAAGTAGTGGTCCATCCCACCTCGGCCGGGAGCTTCCAGCCTTTTCTCGCCGTCGACGAACACGGTGACCTGCGCCGCGGTGACGTCGTGGATGACGTTGAGCCGGATCCACCGGTCGTAGACGCGGTCCGCAACCACCTTGGTCAGCTGATGGTAGTAGGTGAGGTTGCCGTCGTAGACGTGCAGCATCAGCGTCGTGGCGTGCGTCGCCGCGCCGAAGACCTGCATCACCGACGCGCCCGACGTGCCGTTGGGCACCAACATGTCGCCCTCGAACTGCCACACCCCTGCAGAACACTCATGCAGATCGAGTTAGTATATAGCAAGAAGAGACGACATGTAATGGTTGTCGAGAACGATTCTTGCCATTGGCACGTACGTTGACTTTGATCTCAGTGCGTGCGCCGCCGGGGTGGGGGCTGATCGGCTTGTCGGTGGCGAAGACCCACATGCGGCGGACGCCGCCGGACTCCTCGTAGCGTTCGTTGAGTGGCACGTCGTAGGGCTTCTGCACCACGAACTGCGACTCGCTCAGCTGGACACGGCGGAAGCCGTCGGTCAGGTTCAGGCGGCGAGACGGTGAACCGGCGTCGGCGGCGGCGCAGGGCAACGACAGCGCGTAGATCAACGCCACCACCACCAACAGAGAGCACGAGCTAGGAGAAGAACCAGCCATGTCTCAGTACTAACCACAACTGAGGACGGCGTACGCATCGTCTCGCTCTCGTCTGTCTATTTAACCGCTCGACTGCCGGCTGGTCGATCAGTGTCAGTGTACACTATACCGGCCGATGATTACCACGGTGCCGGCGACGGAGACAGTGGCCGGCGCACGCCATGACGGCTGGCGATATCAAGCGCCTCCAACTCCAAAGCCCAATGTACCTCCAGAATCTTCCATTCGTCCAACACAATGCACTCTTGTTTCACTGGTCGGCTACCATCAGTTCGAGTCGTCACCCGTGACGTACGTGTCGATCCTTATCTTTGGACTTGACGGGCTTGGGGAGTGGGCCGTGGGCCGTGTGCAAAATGCGGCCTGATCAGCCGATCGACACGCTGGCAGGTGTTGGCTTCATTTAATTCTCAAAACATCCTTCACAAAAACTCAAAAAAAAGTGTTGGCTTTTTTTTCCCCGATGCATTGTTGTATCTTATGTTAATGTTTTCTATTATTTATGTTATCTATGTATTATTCAATTATTTTCAGGTTCTGCGAGTAGTATCCTTATGAGCACTTACTAGCATTTTTTTTCGTTTGTGGTATTTATGTTTTCTTTTCTTCTACCTTCTATTAATTTTATCTTTATATCTCAGTTTTATTAATTCATTTTTCTATATATTTCATACCAAATATGATTATTTTTGATATTTCCACTCACACTATAATATTATTCACATGAGTCTATTATTTTATTTTTTTAGAATCTGAAATATTATTCTTCTAAAACATATAATATATTTCACGTGTGAAGACGAAATATTGTTCTCATTATAATTTATAAACAACATAGCTTCTACTCTACTCCATAAAACAGAAGTTCTATCTGCATTTGATAAAGGTTTATTAACAAAATTTAACCTAAATTTACTTAGGTGGGATCTTTTTCTTTGTTTTTCTTTTGTATATATTTTTCATATATTTTATCCCTCTCTTTATTTTAATATTTGACTCTATTAACATTTTCTTCATTTGCTATGTTACGTTACGTGTATTACTTTCCTTTCTTGTTTAGTTTTTTCACTCTATATTTGCTTTTATTTAGTATGTTTGTAATATTTTAATAGACTTTTTCATGTTTGTATGTTCTTTAGGATATTGTGGTGCTAATTGATAGAAACTTTCTGGTTTATTTATTGCTCGATAGTATTCCGTAGTTTAGGTTTGTTCATTAGATGTTACATATTGTATATTATTATTAGATAATAATAGATGATTTATTACCTTGTTCTGATAGTGTGTTTTACTCATCCATTTGGTACAAAACGGCTCCAACTAGTTTTAGGAGGAGCTGGTGGAGAAATTGTTCCAAATATAGCCTTATTAGTTATATTTTTATTGTAGTTATCAAATAATTTATTCAAAAAACGAAACAAATATATTATATTTTCTCATAAATATACTCCAACCAAAAAAAAGGAACAATTACAACACATGAGTTGCTACTCAATTATAACTTTGTGTGGGTTGGTAGTTATAAATTATTTTGCTTATTCATTGCTCCCTTTGTCCTAAAATAGGTGGTTCTTACATCCAGACGAGCATATACTTTCAATTTTAACCAAATTAAATATATACGACAAAAGTATTACTTCCTTCGTTCTAATTTAAAATTCTTTGACTTTTTTTTCAACTCCAAATTTAACCTCTCGACTTATTCAAAAAAAAATGTACAAACATAGTCAAATTTAAATTATTTCTTAAGAACTTTTTGTTGATAAAGCATGCCACAACAAAATAAATGATATTTTACATAAATTTTTTAATAAGACGAAGCGGTCAAACTTGAGATTGAAAAAGTAAAACTATCTATAGAACGGAGGGAGTAGTATTTGTAGACCATAACTACTATCATTAAATAGATCATTTAATCTATTTCAGAATAAGATTCTGTAGCTCAAGACACATCATTTGAGACGTCCTCTATCATCACAGTTCACACATGGGATCCATCGATCGTGTGTCGATCACCGTCACGCACACATACCAGATCAAAGAACGAGACGACGACATCAGATCTGTTCACGGGTAGCTGTAGATGGCGAAGTTCCTCCAGCGCGACTCCATGCGGTGCGAATGCTCATGGAGAAACTGCGTGTACACGCCGAACTTGAAGTAGTGCGCCTTGCCGCCGTGGCCACGGGCTTCCAACCTCCTCTCGCCGTCGACGAGCACCGTGACATTCCCAGCGGCGACGTCGTGCACCACGTTGAGCCGGATCCAGCGATCGTACACGTGGTCTGCCACCACCTTGGTCAGGTCATGGACTCATGGTAGTAGGTGAGCTGGCCGTCGTAGACAGGCAGCATCACCGTCGACGTGTGCGGCGGTGCCGCGCCGAAGATCTGCATCACCGACGCGCCCGACGTACCCGACGGCACGTACACGTCACCCTCGAACTGCCACACCCCGGAGCTGTGCACTTTCTGGTGTTCAACAGATGCACAGTTCATTAGTATTGGAACAAGACGTGGCCGAGGAGAAGTGTCTTGCCGTGGAGAGGTGACATACATCGACTTGATCTCGGTGCGCGCGCCGCCAGGGTGGTTGGCGCTGATGGGCTTGTCGGTGGCCAAGACCCACATGCGGCGGACGCCGCCGGACTCCTCGTAGCGCTCGTGGAGCGGCACGTCGTAGGGCTTCTGCACCACGAGGTGGGACTCGCTCAGCTTGAGACGGTTGAAGCCGGCGGTCAGGTGATGTGGGCTTGCCGGCGTTGGCGGTGTTGGGCAACGACAGCGCCGCCGCCGCCACTAGCAGCAGCAACAGCAGATGAGAGCACGAGCTAGAATAAGAACCTGCCATGTCTCTAAGTACTACACATAACTCACCTCGTCTGTCTATTTAACGTCTCGATCGGCTGCCTAGCCGATCAGTGTCGGTGTACACTAGCGACGATTGCCACTACACTAGCGACGATTGCCACGAGGCCGATCGAGTGTCGTAGTGTGCACGGCAACGGAAACGGTGGCCGGTGGCCGGTGGCCATGTTGGAATTTATATAGTTAATGGGTCCAATAACAAATTCTGAAATTTCTAAGTAAAAATCTCAGACGCCTATTCATGAATTACAAAGAAGGAGTGCAATTTATTTAGTACCACATTGCTAGTGAAAGGTGGAGTGAACCAACTTAAATATAGGAGTGGTTCTCGTCTTCTCATGTCCAGTGTGAGAAGAAGAAAGGGAATTCCACGCGTGTGATCACTCGCCTTGCCAGGTGGGGCGGGGCGAAGGGCGTGCGGGCACACGGCATGGGCATGAATGGTTTGCCGAAGTCCGGCTCCTCGCCTTACGGGAGCGTGGTCTCCTTTTGCAGTTTTAGTTTTTTTGGTCTTTGGTTTGCTTATTTCTAAACGAATACGAACAGTAGAGTCCTAACCGGTTAGATCGTGACTATGTCACGAGGTCGGTCTACACGGACTATATAATTGGATCGCCACGCAAAAACGTATCCAATTGAAAGCTTAGGGTTTTGCCTCTTCTCGTTGCTGCGCCGTTATCGCCAAGTCTCCAGCCCAATCGCTCGCGTGCACCAGCGACCGGGCGAGCTGGTCTCCGAAACCGTCATCTTTGTGATCCTACATCCAGAGAAGGCGAATAAGGTTTTTGGGAAGTGCTCTTGCGCGACTGCTGCCAAGCTTCACCACGGCTCGTCTTTCGGGAAGGACACGCGGCGGACCGTCTCGACGTCGTCTTCATCATCAACTTCTTCGACCTCTTCCACCGCCGCTAATTGACAACAACGACAATGACCTGGAGGATCTCAGCTTCGCCTTGGGGAACCTCTCCATCAAGCTGTCATCTACGTCCAGCAGGTATTATTCCCAAAATCTAATCTTAGTATTAGTCATGATGAATCTGTCCAATCTATCTGGTGTATTAGTTGTGCTTACACCGTCGCTTTGATCATGCTGTGCTATATGATATTGAATCATGTTTTATCTATGATTTGCTTTTGTGTTTTGCTAGTATGCTTCACATGCTTTATGTAGTAGATCTGTTCCTCATGATTTATATTATGGAATTAATCTGGAAACAATCCAAAAAACTTATTTTAGGTCTTTTCCAAGATTTCTATGGCTAGTTTTGTTAATGCGATGAGGCCGTAGAAATTCTCTAGTGCGCACTTTAAGAGGTGGTTTGTACACGTCGCCCTCGAACTGCATGTCGGTGTTCTGAGAACCGGGGGAGTCCAAAGAGACTGACTAGTAAAATATATGTCGTGTGCCCCTGCTCTGAATGGTGCGTAGGAAGGACACAAGAAGGACAGAAAGAGAGGGGGGACACAGGGATTTATCCCGGGTTCGTGCACGGGTGCCCTACGTCCAGCAGTTTTGGTTATCTCGTGTTATGCTGCACGAGGGGTGCTCGTAGTAGGGCATACAAGCTAGTGAGAGAGGAGTCTTGGCTCCAAGTCTCGTGAGAGCGAGAGCTAGAAGAAGAACCGGAAGGGTCTCTCTCCCTCCCCTCAGGAGAGAGAGAGAGAGAGAGAGAGAGAGCAAGAGGTAGAGAGAGAGGGAGGGAGAGAGCCCCCTCCTCTCTAGGACGAACGATTGGTCGAACCCCTTTCTATGGTGCTGGGCACTCCCCTTTTATAATCGAAGGGGAGGGCCCCAAATGTCTGATGATGTTGACTTTCTATCCCAGCAAAGCATCACGCCTGCGATCGCTTTATCACCGCCCATGCACCGTTGTCGGGCCGAGGTCGCTTGCCCCGTTACGAGGCTCGCTCTAGAGCTTCTAGTGGGCTTTGTATTGCCTCTTGCGGTTTCCTCGAGGGCCATGGCATGGGGCCTTGATGGGACACATCGTGGCTAGACCTAGCCTGCTATATATGGAAGGCGAGCAGGCGGTGTAATGATGCTGAGGTGATGGGAGCGCAGCCCTGACGGGCACCGTATTGTCATTGCGTCTTGACCATGGGGGCAGTGTCAGGGCAGCGACGGGATTCGCGGGTCGACAGAGTACTGGGCCCTGTCAGACCCTAGCATACGCCGCTACCATCCCCGAAGCCATACATGGCACCCGAGGCCTCAAGGCCTATCCTTCCGTAAGATGGAAAGAGCCAGGGAGCTCGGGAGGCCCTGCTCATCCCCGAGGGCGCCCGTTGCGTGCGGGCTCGAGCGAGGCGGAGTGCGCGTCGAGGCTCCGGCTTTCCTGTCCCGTGGCCTGTCTTCATGGTGCTTGCATGGCTCAAAGACTGGGCTTCCCTCATGGGCCCCTTTTGTAAGATGGTAATCAGCCCTCTCTTGGGGGGCCCATTTTGGTGAACCCCAACACTGCCACACCCCGGAGCTGTACACTTTATGGTGTTCAATAGATGCACAGTTCATTAGTAGGAACAAGACATAGCCGAGGAGAAGTGTTTTGTTGTGGAGAGATGACATACAATGACTCTGATCTCCATGTGCACGCCGCCGGGGTGGTTGGCTCTGATGGGCTTGGCTCTAATGGGCTTGCCGAAGGCGAAGACCCACATGCGGCGGGTGCCACCAGACTCCTCGTAGCGCTCGTGGAGCGGCACTTCATAGGGCTTCTGCACCACAAAGTATGACTCGCTTAGCTTTGTTGGAATTTATATAGTTAATGAGCTTGGCCCAATAAAAATTATGAAATTCCTAAGTAAAAATCTTAAAGGGCCCATTCATGAAGTGTAAGGAAGTGCAATTCCTTTAGTACCATATTGCTAATGGAAGATGGAGGAACCAACTTAAATATGGGAACTCCACACATGCGCCGCTTCCGCCTTGCCTCGCATGGCGTGGCATGGCGGAGGGTGCACGACATGTGCATGAATGGTCCGCCGAAATCCGCTCCTTGCCTTGCGGGAGTGCGGTCTCCTTATGCAGTTTTAGTTTTTGGTCTTTGCTTTGCAAAGTTCTACAAATACGAACAGCAGAGTCCTAACCAATTTAGATCGTGGATCGTTTTCACGAGGTCGGTCTACCTAGACTATATAAAAGCGAGAACACCGCCACGCTAAACGTAACCAATCGAAAGCTTAGGGTTTTGCCTCTTCTCGTTGTTGCGTTGCCATTGCCAAGTCTACAACCCGATCACTGTGCACGAAAGACCGAAAGTGAGCAGGTCTCAAACCGCCGTCTTTGCTATCCTGCACCGAGAGAAGGTGAATAAGGTTTTGGGAAGCGCTTTCAAGAACCGCTGCCAAGCTTCACCGTGGCTCGCTTGGGACACGTGCCGGACCGTCTCGGCATCGCCTTGATCGTCAACTTCTTCGACCTCTTCCACCGTCGTAGATCGAGGACAGCGACAAATGACAGCGACCTAGAGGATCTCACCTTCGCCTTCTGGAACCTCTCGCATCATGTTGTCATCTACGTCCCAACAGGTATTACTCCCAAGATCTAAGCTTAGTATTAGAAATGTTGAATATGTCTAATGTATCCGGTGTGCTAGTTGGCGCTTACACCTGTAGCTTTGATCATACTATGCTATATGATGTTGAATCATGCTATGATCTCTGAAAATGTTTTTGTGTTTTCCTACTATGCTTCACATGTTTTATCTAGTAGATTTGTTCATCATGATTTATATTATGTAATTAATCTGAAATTGCTAGATACTTTAACAAGCTTGACACGCCCGGCCCGGCGCCGTAATAAGATGATCCGGTGTTGGTGTTGGGCAGCGACAGCGCGCGCCGCCGCCGGCGACGGCAGCAGCAACAACAACAACAGACAGCACGAGCTAGAAGAAGAACATGCCATGTCTCTAAGTACTAGCTACACCGGTGAGGAGGGTGTACACATAATGTCTCGATCGGTTGCCTTGCCGATCGGTGTCGGTGTGCATTAGTGATGATGACCACGAGGCCGATAGAGTGTGATGGCGACGGAGACGGTGGCCGGTGAGCAGCGACGGAGATGATTAGCATGAGACCGATCATCATGTCTACCTCATCAAGAGCTCGTAGTCGTCTCTTTGATTTTGGGAGAAGGCTCTCCATCTCACATGTCAGTCTCTTCTGTTCCCTAGATGCAGTGGCTGCTCAACCAAGGTGTACGTCCCAGCCGGCCTGGAGACGGTGAATCACCATCCAAGTCCCAGTTTCAAAGACTGAGAGCAAACAAAAAGTTACACTAGTAGATACCAGAAGAGGACTCATAACATGTCCCTGCGCTTTATTCTAGATTCGTCAACCGACGATGACCCAATTAACATGAGAGAAGTAAAGCTCCACGAGTATATATAAATTCTCCTCTAGGAGCTGGAGCTCAACTAGTTCCTCCAACGTCGATCGAGTGTAATTAATTTATAGTTTATGCAAGCATCTGTTAGGATACAATCGGTAAAGGAATTAGAATTGGAAGATTTGGGGAATCTAGGGTTAGAAAAGCAAGAACAGAGTGATTTGGGGAGAGCGCGAACAACAATAGGCAGAAATGTTCGACTGGTGACTCCACCGACCAAACATATACTACTACTACCTGGCCTCACGAACAACAATAGGCAGAAATGTTCGACCTGGTGAAGACCTTATCTCTGTCGACACCACTTGCTCAGGAAAACCATGCAACTTGTAAACATTGTCCATGAACATTTGGGCTACCCGAGTGGTTGTAAATGGATGTGACAATGGCAAAAATGACCATATTTGGTGAATTTGTCAATGACCACAAGAATAGTATCGAACTTGTTCGACTTTGGTAGCCCTTCAATAAAATCCAGCCCAATCACCTTCCAATCCTGATCAGGGACAGGTAAAGGCTACAAGAGACAAGGCAACTTACAGTGGTCAACTTTAGCCTGTTGACAGATTTCACAACTCCTGATATACTCCTTAATATCCATTTTCAAGTTTGGCCAAGTAAACATTTTTTGATTCTATGATAGGTTGGCAAAAACACATAATGTCCACCCATTCCACTTTGATGTACAGCCTGCAATATGTGTTGTTGAGCCAACTTATTATTCCCAAGCCAAATCCTACCAATATGTCGGATGATTCCCATGTTCAGACTGAACCCAGTACTCAAAGAATCATCTTCCATCAATTTGTCCAGCAATTTCACAGCCTTAGGGTCATAAGTATAACCAGCTTTCACTCTATCCATCCACTCAGGATATAAAGCAGAAATAGCACAAACAGCTGGAAAGTGAGGATACCTTGATAGGGCATCAGCAGCCCTGCGGCCACACTTCAAAGGTAAGTGAGTGGGAAGACCATCTCTTGTACACTGCAGAACAGTTAAGTATTACGCCTTGCAGCCACACTTCAAAGGTGTGCCCATGGGGCAGCCAATGCGCCAATAGACGACGGCTCCAGCACACCCAAAGTCTCATCCATATCAGCACCAGAGTAGTACGTAAAGCGTCTTACTCAGATAGAAATCCGGAATGGCCTGATCACAATTGAACATGTGTGCAAACCTGTGCGGAGCATACACTATGTTCTTATATATTTGGCAGCGGGGATGCGAAATTCCTCCCAAGCTGCTACTGATCAGCATGTCAACTTCAAGAAGAGTAAGCAGCCTCCTGTTATTTCTAGCACCTCGTTTGTCTTCAATGATGAGTGATTCATCTTCCGAGAAACGGGCCCTTAATCTCCCTAGGAACTCTAGGGCTTGTAGAGAACAACCATCTGGAGCAGAATCTAGAAATAAGTGATGAGCATCGGATAGGCTAATATGCACTCTGGATTCGTCTGACACATCTATGATAAATGGTAGTGAATCTGTGATGAATGACAAGGACTGAGGTTGATGTGGCAGAGCTGCCCAATAACATGCATACCATCCCATCATAAAATGTGTCGTGATAGGTAATTTGCACTCATTGGCTGAACCATTACTGGCAACAATAGAGTGAAAGATGTCATCGAGGCTAACGTATAAAATGGGCTGCGCTACCAAGCCCAATGCTCCGCCGAACTCCTTGAGCGATTGATGCTGCGCCATAAAAACTTCAGGCCATATGTGTGCACCCGCCCTATTGGAACACAATAGGAGCATAACCAGGTAGAGATAAAAGCAGCCAATAACTGAACACGGGTATAGCCCTTCTTGAACAGCATGACTAGATCAGAAAAGTAGAGGCAGAAGGGCATACGCCCCGGCCACCTCCTACACGAAAGTTCAACCCCTTTAGGAGAGGGTCCTCGTGCGAGGGCATAGTAGGGAGCCGGGAGAGGAAGGTGCTGCTGTCCGTCTAGGAGATCTGAATCTTCGAGGAAGTAATCAACCTAGTCTGTCCTTTGTTGTGCCTACTTAATTCTGCATAAGCCATGAAAAGTTCACGGGCCACCTTGTCATTCACACCGCCTTCCGAACGCACTCATCATATACACGCCAGATATAGGGATGTCCATCGCTTCTTGAATAATCATCAAGGGGTAACCCATCTCACCTTGGGTAGTCACGAGGGTATGGCCGTCGGAGTTCCAGAACGATATGAATGCCTGTATCAAAGGCCACGACAGATTAACCTTGTATAAGTAGGCTAGCACACCCTTCAAAATTCCTGCCTGTTCAAGGCGGTGTCTCTCAGAAATTAACATAGCACGAGCCCACAAATGAAACTTTAGGCTCAAGGGAACACCGATGCACAAGAGAGATCAACGTCATGCCATGGAAGGGTGCTTTAGAAACTCTTGAGCAGCCGTGGCAACAAGTGGACGTGGTACCCCATCATCGTCAGGAAAGGCATCGGTGTTGGTTCCAGAGTATTGAGGATCTTCCATTCTGAGGCTGCCTCTTGAGTAGAACTTGGAGCGATCCGACGACGCCGCAGCATTGTAAGCACAAGAGGTGGCGTAGCAAAAAGTTGAGGCGGATCCATGGTCGCCCCGGCCCGATGAGCAGCTTTGGCCTTCTCAACAGACCGGGCGATCTCCAATGCATGCATAAATTCACATCCTCCGGTGGGTGCTTTGGCCTAGCACCGAGCATTCCCCGAATCTACAATATCATATTGGGGTTCATATTCAGCTCGCCACATGCGCGATCCGTGTTTTGCTCTGATCAGTACACGGCGTACCCACACACGAACATATATATGTATATGTATATTGAGTATTCATGTGTGCATATATACATATATACGTGGTGCTGCTTATTTAAAAAAAAATATGAGAGAGAAGCAAGACGTGCAGGCATGCTCACCTCCACGTCACTATCTTTGTCCCAGTCACGATCCTCGTCATCATGGACATCAGGGCTTGTAGCAATTTCAGCTCGCCTGTCTCTGGCCTGCTGTCGGCAGGATTGGTTGCGTTCATCAGCATGATGCACAGCAGGACGACGTGCTATTTCTTCACGCTGCCTGCGATTATCAACAGGGCTCGTAGCAACTTCGGCAGACGTGGGCGACGTATTGTTTCTTCACGCTGCTCGTGACGATCAGTGGCGGCGATCTTGACGAGCCGGCTCATTGACACCGGCTTGTACCCCGGAGGATATGCGCGCGCTGTCTCCATGAGGGCCGGGCGAACGGCTACGACGGTAGCCACTGCGTCGCCGCTCGGGACGACGATAAACACGATCGTGACGAGCAGACGATCTACTACGCCGACGAGCGCCAGGCGACGTAGACCTTCGATCGCGCTCTCCATAATTATCATCTTGATCATCCTGGTAGTAGTTCCGTGGCGAGGTGGTGGCTGGTAACGCGATGATTGCCCCCGACCACGATGAGGCCCTACCATCGGATTGTTTGGGGAAACGACGAGGCCCCATCTAGAGCAATAAACAAAGATGAATGCCGTTAGAGATGCAGATTCAATCTAATGAAAATAGAGATAAACAAAGAAGCAAAATCATTGAGAGAGCAATAGTACTTATACGGGATGAAGTACGTACCTCCTTGGCAAAAGCTTAGGACGCCTGGATTGAAGTCGGATGGTTAGATGCAAGACGCTGGAAGCAATGGAAAGAATGCCGGCCTCTTACGTAAGTATTTATAAACCCACAGAGGAGGATGAGTACGTTACGCATCTCAACAAACTCCCTCTTGTTTGCCGCGATCTGATATCTAAATCACAACAACCACGGGATATCTCGTGGCAAAACTGATTATACCCAACGAACAAAATCAAATAAACCTGAGCTGATATGTGTAGCGGCACCAAGTCGAGTCCCTGCTCTTTCATTGCATGAACTCTACTCGGTTGGGCGCATTTGTGCGATGAAATTTTGGCATATCCCATAATATTCTATTTTGAAGAGAAAAATTGACAAGGCAATAATTTGTATACACATGCATATACGTGTCAATTAGATGACGTAAAAGAGCTAGTCAGCTAGTAAAAGATTTGGGCTTATCGATCCATGAATGGCCCATCGAACATGGCTTTCTCCTAAGAAGTTTGCTGAGGTTAGCTCCGGCCATTAGCACCACTAATCTTAATTATGGGCCCCGAGGAGAAGGTTTATGCATGGCCCATGCAAGCTTGCGCTTCCTAGCTCATAAGCTAACGGCTCACTGCACACGCACGTAGTTTCGTCAGCCCATTATACATGTATACGTACAAATACGCCGCTGCGGCAGTATGCGCCGTACTTGGGCCGAGAGCCCGACGAGGATTCTAGAAGGTTCCGGTTACCACACCTGGGCCACAACATCAGGCCCTTAGCAATCAACGTAGCCTGCTTGATGAACACGCCATAAGCGCGGGCTCGTTCCATCGAATTTAGGAAACTCAAGTTTAGGGAAAGGGGTGGGTGTATGGGTGGGTCATCGGACGTACCCTGAATGTCGTACTGTGGCCGGATTCTATTGAATCCGTCGCAGTGTCCGCCACTCCCGTTGAGCCGCACGGCAGCCGCCACCGGTGATGGTGATGACGACGCCGGTGCCGCATTGCGGTCGAGCTCCCGATGTGGAAGCTGTCCGACCGTGGTATTCGCGACGGGCAGCGCGCTACCGAAGACGAGTTGCAGCAGAGGAATTCCGCCGAGCACCCCCGGTGCAGGATTCGGAACTGCGACGTTAGCGTGGTATCCACCCTTGTGGCCGCCTGCGGTACGCCACCTCCTGTTGCCTCTTGGTTGCTGACCGTCGCAGCCGCCTGGGTCATGATCGGCGCGGCCGCCAGGTTGATGAACTCGCGCACGGAGCCGACCGAATCCAGCCGCCATACCAGGTAGTTGATGCGGGAATCGGTCTCGCGGATCCAAGAAGCCTACACCTCCGTGTCCGAGCGAAGATCCTTGAGCGCTTGATCCGTGTTGCTCTGCCGCGCGCTCACCGCATGCACCTCGTCCAGCGTCTGCTTGACCATATCCTGCATACCGGTGAGCTTGGTGTCCATGGCGGCGAACCCATCGAGGCGCTTCATGATCTCGCCGGCCTTGCCGGCCAAATCCCCCATCGACGCCGTCATCTCGGTCTGGAACTTGGTGTGCTTGGGCGCCAGGATGAATTGCGATTTGGGGCAAAAATTTCACCGCAAACCGATGGCTCGATACCAAATGTTAGGACACAATTCAAAAAAAGGAATTGGAATTGGAAGATTTGGGGAATTTAGGGTTAGAAAAGCAAGAACATAGGGATTTGGGGAGAGCACGAACAACAATAGGCGGGATCTCAGTTGAATGATTGAGTTCGAATAGTTGCGGTTACAAAATGTTAGATGACTTTCTGGTCACTCCACCGACCAAACATATACTACTACTACCTGGCCTCAGGCCCATTACAATACTAAAGGCCACGGCCCACTCGACCAACGACTTCACCGCAGCCCACAACTGACTGAGTACCCGATGCACTGTTGCTGGTATTGTCGGTAACTCGTAAGGTTCCTGACAGCATCTTGTAGACTTTTTATTAGAAGGTCTTCTTTGTTATTGTACAACTTGCGGCCCATCGAAGGTCATTGTTATTGTCAATCGAGCACAATAATACATCGAGCAATGTTGTTCTCGTGACTACCAGTGGAGCACATTGAGTACCCTTCTCGACCATGGATAAGGTTTGACGAAAAAGTAACTCGCTAGCTCGCTATATATAGTACTTTGTTAATCGCTCAGCTCGATCTCAACTCATTTTATAATGAGTCATTTCACGAGCCGCTCGCGAACTATAACGAGCCAAGTTAATCCCTGTGGTTTTCATACGTATGGACCAATAGAATCGATCAACAAATGATCATGTTTATATGGATGATAGCACACTTATATTTTTTATTATAAATCCATGTTTTAAATAATGCGCCACTATGAAAATAGCGTAAGACTTTTTCTCGGCGGCGCGGCGCTATAGCGGCAAAGAACGCCGCGAAGTGTCGAGTCTTCTTGCCGCTATAGTGTGAATAGCGGCGCTATAGCGTGAATAGTGGCAATATAGGGCACGAATAGCGACGCTATAGCGCGAATAACGCGAAAAAGTGTGACTGCTTCGCGTGAGTTGCTCCGTGCCGCTATAGCGCGCTATTTACTTGTATAGCAATATTTAACCGCGCTAGGCTGCTGCCTCTAGTCAGTGTTCACTGTCGTTGACTACCGCGAGGCGGATCGCGTGTCGTGTGCACCACGGCGACAGTGGCCGGCCGGCGGCGGTGGCGACGCGCGCCAAAGAAGGACAGCTTCGAAATTCCAAGCGGAGGAAAAGGAGGTCGTCCAGAGTCTAGCAGCGACGGGTTGACGGCCGTGATGACGTCAACCGACCCTTATCTTTATGCCTCGAGGAGATTTGCCGGCCTGGGAATGGCCCAGTGGCCGAGAATTTTTTTTGTTTAGAATTGCCTGACGAGAGATCTGTCTCCGTGTGATTCACGGCCCACGGGCGTGCTCTGCTCCCATGGCCCAGACCAAAATAGCTTATGGGGCTCCTGGGCTCCGTATGGACATGACAAGAGCTTTTGCGTCTTCTTTTAACATTTTGGTTGGAGATATCATCACAAAATGGTCTATATATAAGATTGTCCTACCGGTGGAATCGTAAAATTCTTCATAGCTTTTATATAAGATTGTCCTTCCGGTGGAATCGTAAAATTCTTCATAGCTTTTATATAAGATTGTCCTACCGGTGGAATCGTAAAATTCTTCATAGCTTTTTTAAAAAAAAATCATGAAAGAACAAAACCAGGATGTAGAGGCTATGATGATGTAGGAGCTTGCAAAAATACAGGTTCAAAGTTAACTTCTTCATCAGAATATAAAAAATTAGATAGAAATAGCAAAAGGAGAGGGTAAAATTAACAAAATAGTGTTTGCGGAGGACAGAGTGCAAACAGAACTAGAAAAGGGGGCCGCCAGAAGGAGCCACCCCCACCCTGCTCAAACTATTTAAACCGCCTTATTATTGATGATTTATATGATATGTGAAGACACGTAAATAGTAAAATGAAAAGGGTTAGTTGCTATGAGTACTTTTTTCTATTGCATCTTTTATGTAATGAAAATATGAAATTAGGGTTTTTGTGTGTTCCATCCGGGGAAGTATATAGTCAATCTTCATTTTTTTTTGACAGTCAATTATAACACACTAGTACCAAAATGATTTTGCGTGGCGGGCATGTGAGCCCGTCACCCATGAAAGGTCACGGAAAATCTCATGGTTTCCGTGGGCGGGCGTGTTACGATCCACGGCCATTGTTTTCAAAAAATAAATAAAAATAAAAAACCCTAGAAAGGCCCGCCGAGCCCATCTAGGGCAACAAATGCCACCGCCACCACCGGTAGGGAGCCGGACGGCCGCGCCACCGCCGGATCCGCACTTCTCCGGTGGATCCGCATGCACCCGGCCTCCCGTTGAGGACTCGAACGCCGTGCACCGGATCCGCTTCCCCGTCTCGCCGCCGCCGGAAGGCCCGCCGCTGATCCGCTAGCGCCGTCGTGCTTGGAGGAGGAGAGGTCGGAGATCCGCCGCCGTTGGGGATGGAGGCGCTGACGAGATCCGCCGCCGCTGATCCGCACTTCGCCGGTGATCCACGCGCTTCGAGGCCGAACCGCGCTGCCACGGGTGGATCAACGCCGCCGTGTGCTCGGGGAGGAGAGGTCGAAGATCCGCCGAGGAGAGGAGTTCCGCGGAGGAGAGGCTCGAGATCCGCCCGATAGCGCCGCTTCCGCCACCACCTCGCCGCCGCCCGGGCTCGCCGTGCCCGGATCCGCGCGTGGCGGCGCCCGCCTGCCCACCTCGCTGCCGCCCCACCGGCCGGCCGCGCTCGCCCGGAGGGAGGTGCTGCGCGGGGCCCGCCACCGCTTCCTACCGAGGGTGAAGGGAAAGAGAGAGAGTGGAGGGTGGAGTGTGTGGGCGCGTCGGGTGTGGGGCGCCGGAGACCGCTTGCGCGGCGCCGGAGACCGAGGGTGAGAGGAGAGAAAGTGAGGTGTTGAGCTAGGGTTTCATTTCGTTTATATAGTCCGCACCGGTATTGGGCCCGTGAATAGTAGTGGGCTGCGCCAGATTTTAGGTGGCGGGCCTCATAATGTGCTCGCCACGTAAAATTGATTAACCGTGGACGCACCTTAAAATGCCCGCCATCAAGTTAATGTTTATTTTCCGTGGGCGTTTTTTATGTTGCCCGTCACGTAAAAATTGATTTTGCGTGATCGGGCAAAAATGTCCGCCACGCAAAATAAAATCAAATCGGGCGGCCATATTAACCGTGACGGGCAAAAAAAGTGCCCGCCACGGTTAATATTTGGAGGTGTCACGCAAAATCATTTCGGTACTAGTGACAATCCATTAATTGCACTGGTTGACCCTCTTGGCTCCGCCATTGTGAATGCCAATTTTATTTCTCTCACAAATTAAAATGAGTTTGCATCCTTGAAATTTTGTATGCTCATATACATCATATGACTTCCTCTACATGTATCATTCCACCTACAGGTGTGCAAAATCCAATCTTATATTATTGAAGAGTTAATTGATCACCATTCCTTCGGTAAAATACTATCTTGAATTGTAGATTACCCATAATATGTCTCCTGGTCTAGATTGACTAGGACTTCTATTTCAACCATGAACATCCAAAACCCGAATTCATGCTTCCAATAGTAAAACCGAACATTTTAACATGACTTTTCCACACAGCAGAAACTCAAAATCATACTTCCAATATTAAGATCGGCCCTTTAATTTGAACATGAGATTTCCACAACACAGAAAGGTCTTCCAATTTCACAATTTCATAGTGAAACTTTCAAAACCAATCACTTTTGGGAACACAAGCTAGTGAAGTCTTCTTAGCCTTCTTGTCCACAAAACTTAATTAAGTTTGAAAAAGGTCTTGGTGATGGTGACAAGGAGACCATAGAAAGCCATAATTCACAATAGCTAAAGAAGCAACTTGTAGTCATTAATAGAATGACCGAAGCAAATGTCGTCTCTAGCCCATTGATAGCCAGAAATGATGGCTGAGGTCCACGTGTAAGGTAGCAAGCCATGGCCATGGGCAAGGAGCTAGTTGTGGGCGGCATAAGAGAATGCTAATGACATAGCCATGTTTTTGACAGAGGGAGACCATATGGTGTGTTAAGGCTATATAGTGGGGTGTTAGTGATACTGAACTGATAGAGCCATAGAGGGAGGAGAAGGGTAGCACGCACCAGAATGGTGAAATGATGGGTGACATGGATGATAAGCCTGCCACAACCTGTTGTTTCTGTGGGTGTTTGATCATCAAATCGCTCACTCGTCGCAGCCCTTTCTTGTTCCTTTTAACTCGTCCACCATAGGGAAAAATGTTATTACCCTTATATCTTTTATTGCTCCGATTAGATCTCACTCCTTCCATTTCAAATTACAAGATGATCGATTTATTTTTTAGATACAACTTTTGCTATGTACTTATATAAACATTATGTCTATATATACATACTACAACAATATATCTAGAAAAGAGAAATTATATTCGAAATAAAGCTATCATAATTCATAAAGTTATACCAGTTTGTAAAATCGTGCTGCATTCACATGTCATACTCAAACAATACATAGTAGAACCCTGACTAGGGAGCCAATTAAAACGTCATCATCATATCGCTCCCACTTATTCAACACAATTATACACGCAGAGAAAAAATGAAGCAAGTACAGGAACACCTCTCGTCTTAAGGCCGGCGACACCCCACCACCTCTTTCTCAGTGTTACTCACACAAGCAAACAACTTATTAGCAAGGTCCAGAAAGGGACTTATTACTGTGAACCGTCAAATTAACACGCATGCAGTACAAAATTAAACAGGTGGGTGGTGGTGGTGGTGCGCCGGAGCGAGAGCTGGATCGCCGGCCGGCCGATACGGTCAGCCGAAGAGGTGGTGGTGCTTCTTCTCGCCGCTGGCCTCCTCGGCGTCCTTGTGGTCCTTCTTCTTCTCGTGGTGCTCATGGAAGGCGTAGCCACCGGCGCCCACGGCCGCCGCCGCCACCTCCTCCGTGATCTTGTGCCTGTGCGCGTGCTCGGGGTCCTTCTTGGCCTCGTGCTTCTCGTACTACGAGGAGAGAAAAAAAAAATTAAAAAGATGAATCCATGGAAGGAACACGATTGTGGAAGGTACAAAGAACAGAGAAGAAGCATCGCTCGATGGTATACAAGTGCGAAGGCGCCGGCGGCGATCGCGCCGGCCTCGCCGAGGTGCTGCTTGTGCTTGTGCTCCTTCTCCTCCTTCTTGTAGTTCTCGTACTCCTCCTCGCCGGTGGTCACCACCTCGGCGGTCACGGTCTCGGAGTAGCCGTACTCGCCGGTGGGCTCCTCTTCCTTCTTGTGGTGGAAGAAGTGGTGGTGCTTCTCCTCCGACATGGCTGCGTGCTGCCCGAGCTACCTGGTCAGTACCAGCTTAGTGTGTGGCTTAACTGGGGGAGGGAGTAGTGCTACACTCCACTTGGCTGCCAATTGGCTGTGTGTGAGGATAGGATGGTTGGCTTGGGGGCGTTTTATAGGCGATTCCACACGCCATTACACAGTGGACGGTGGGCTTTTTTTATTTGATCGATTCATGGGCGGTGGGATTATTAGCATGACTAAGAGACCATGTGAACATGATAACGATAGTATTAACTCAAGTCACGGATGCAGGTGGATGTATTATGGCATGTAGTCATGTACTGTGTATAGCAAGCACACATGCATATACTCCCTCTGCTAGTTAGTTGCAAGAACGGATAGCATTTTTAGGGTTGTTTAAGTGAACCACTTTAAATTTTGTTGCATATTAATTGTTGTTTATGTGTTAAAGATCGATATTTGAAAACGATATTATATGAGTAGATTTGTCCGGGTTGTGTAGTTTCATAAAAGTATACATACTTCGTGCCATGGACATGTTTTGTGGGCATTGTGTAATACTTAAAGCTATGTTGGCCACACCAATGTCTAAAACATCACTTATGTATGTGTGCTGGAGAGTTTATCATGACATTTTTTGTTTTTTTTTTTCGCGATCAGACCATTCACCATTAATTGGTACCGACGGTATGGACCTCTTTAACCCATTAGGCCCAGGAATCATGGCAAATAATAGAGCTCGATACTATCTGAGCCTGCATTCGCCGCCCACGGCGTGGTAGCAATGCGCTCGCTACGCCGCAGCGAGGCGGCGGGCACCGGCATCCTGGAGCGACTCAACTGCGGCTTCACGAGAAGAGATGTCTCCAATAGTAGGCAAACCTACGCCTCTATCTCCTCCTATATCGTAGTAGCAGCGGCGGAGGTCACAACACCGACAGGCGTCATGACATCTGAGTTGCCATCAGTTGGAGAGGACACATGCGCAACCGTCTGAACCTCCAACACCTCGAGAGAAGGCCAAGCTGCAGCCTCCTAAACCACCAAAGGATCCTCCACCAGATCCGGTCCCTCATGCCAACACCCAGGCACATAGAGGGCGATTGTGCGACAGCTCGGAGGAGACCTTAGTAGCAAGCCCGGATGAAGGAGCTCCTGAAGCGGGCCACACAACAACTAACCAAGCAGAGTAAAACAAAATATTAATTTAGTACTTATGACGGAAAAAAAAAGATAAGTCTTGTTGGGTCTTCAAAATTTACAATGGGTGAGGGAGCTGGCCTCCATGCCCGGCGATGGCCGTGTGGCCGGTGTTTCCTCGAGTAGGTGGTGTGTCCCTCGAGCTAGGGTTAGGGTTACGTCTATGTTACGGTTTCCGACGATGGCGTTGAGGCGGCGGCGGCGTCGTCTAGGAATAATGTCTTCTCGCTCTCTTCCCCGTCTCGGTGGCGTTCGTCTCCGCCGGCCGACGGCGAGGGTGTGGGAGGTAAGGTCCGTTCTTGGATCTTGTTTAGGAGTGTTCGGCGCGAGGTCTTCGCGTCTTGGTGCGTGGAGGCTTCCGGCCCCTACTTTCGTGGATGCGGTGGTGGCTGCGGGTCTTCGGGAAGATTGGTGGTTCGACCGATTCGGCTTCACCGCGACGGAGGATGCTATCGTCGGCTCCACCATCGCCGTCTCAACCCGGATAGTGATCCTGACGGATGGACGTTCAACGACTTCTTCGCTTTTGCGACATCGAAGCGTCTTCTCGCAGCCACCTCAACGACGGGGTTTCTTCCAGCTTTTGGTGCTTCAGGTTTGGTGGCGGCGGTTGGTGGCGGCGGTCTTCGACGGCGGCGGTTGCGGCTGGTGTCTGTTCTGGAAGGGTCTAAGGACCAGTTTGTAATTTCCTTATTTGCTGGAGTCCTTGTAGATTATAGGCGGGGTAGGCGCCATACGTATCCTTATACAATGTACTTGTATTGCTTTTCTCTTAATTAATACGGTATGTTTTATCAAAAAAAAAAAAATTACAATGTCCCCTTTTAGTGAAATGACATACAGAGACCCATTCGTGAAATGACATACGAGGCGGGCGGCGGAGCTAAAAAACTCGGTGGGTGCGTTTTACAAAATTTTTGAAAAAAAAATATGAACCAATTTTTCACTATATATGCACCCACATATTACAAAATCCTTTACCCACCGAGGCAAATGCACCCCCCCTCAATGTTGCTCTAGCTCCGCCACTGCATACAGACACCCGGTACGATCTCGCTAAGTTTCAGCTAATAACCAATTGGAAGCTTGTTAAATTCTTATCCACACACCACTGGACTGGGGCCCACTAATAAGGTGGTACCACGTCATTTGGACGGTGTGTCGCAACGACCTTGCTTGTTGCCGGATCCATCGAGTCGCTAGCATATTCTGGCATCGCCATGGTACCCAATTTGAGCCAGAGAAAATGAGATATATATAATCTTGTCGGCACAAACTTTAAAATGCGTATACTATATGCATGCGCGACCCCTATTGGCGCGAGTACTCTACATATTTCTTTTGCGCACTCTAGGAGTCATCCCAATCTCCATCTTTAATAACTACTAGCGAAAAAATCTAGAATAAATTAGGATGGTAATATATTGAGATCTAATTGTATATATACTTATATCGATCCGGATATATATGATCTTGCATTTTCATAACCAGCAAAAATATGTCGGTCCACCAAAGTTTGTGTAGAATAATGAGGTTAGGATTAAGTATGCTAATTTTGGTGGTCAATTATTGATGCCTTAACTAAAAGGTCAGCAGTTTATTCAGTGGATACGGCTTAGCTTTTGACAAAATTAAATCACATTGCCGACACTCGAAGCAATCGCCGTCCATTGGAGCTAGAAAAAAAGGACCAGATCTGAATGCATCATTTTTTTTTTTTTGCGTGACACGTCAAATGGTCTGAGAAAGTGTAGGTACTTTGATCGCGATATCAAACGAATTGAAATTTCAGAGCTTTCTCATCCACAAAACATGTATTTTTCATTTCTTTTTTGTTTGTTGAGGTACCAGAAATGGGTCCGGGCAAATCAAAATAATAATAAAAAACTATATAATAGGTCTCCACGCACTCAAAAATATTTGATTCTCTGACATGATTAGGCTAGATACATGCGTGTGCACACCTACTTTTGTAACCAGTAAGGCGTTTTCGTTTTTACCCTTTTTGTAGCTTTGGTTGAATCTAAAAAAATAAATCAACATCTACTATGGCAAGTTGGTTTCACCAAATGAATCCATCATGTCATCATGAAACATGTCTTGATATTTCATTTATAGTGTATTTTTCTAACTATAAGCTTGATTGATGATTGAAGTTCGAGAAGTTTGACTTAATTAGGATAAAGATCGTAATTAAACTTGCCAAATCATATAGACACTACACATAGAAAATCGTATTCTCAATAGATGGTTTCTACAAAATAAACTTTTGTCCAATCATATGTCTTCTCAATTCTATCATTTACTTATCACATCATCTATTCATATATCTTTGAGCTCGTGTAGACAGTTTTTTTTTTTTTTTGTATAAGAAGATATTTTCTTCTCTCTATATATCTACTTCTCTTCCTTGATTCCGATGTCACATCATCGTTTTGTTTAGTTGGTATACTGATTAATGACTATAGAAACCATTTTGTTAGAAACCATTCTGGTTTCTATATGATGGGATTGCCCTTACGTTTGGCAATTATGATATGTTGTCTCTCGTTGATCATTATTATAACTATGGACCTTATTAAAAAAATCCTCTTTACCTTAAACTAAAGAAGAGTTTCGTATGATGCAAATCACAAAGGAGCTGGAAGTTGTCGGCCACTTGATCAATCAAACACCCAAAATATCTTCACCAGACGATCCATGCATGAATAAGACGACCCTTCTCTCATATCAACATCATCATGCATTGCATCTCTTGGCTACCAAATAATTAACTCATATTAAACAAATCATGTATATGCATACACATGTCAGGAACTTGTTGTGTCTTTGATCTACCTTCCCCAAGTGAGAATGGAGGTGCAGAAGGTCAAGCCAGTCCTTACCTACTAGCCTGTGAATCGATCTGGATCAGGTAACAACTGGTGGCCGTCGTCTATGCACGTAATGAATGCACAAAGTGGTTGACTAGCTCTAGCTAGCTTGCCTTCACTTAACCCAATAACCATACACCATTTGGACGGTGCTTTTCACATCTTTCTTGTGGATCACATATATATGGCGTATGCATGTGGATGCATGTTTCATTATTTCTCATTGAAAGAAGCATATATGTAAACTAGCAAGGTAAAAGAAAATGATTTATTTACTTTGCCTTTCGCCATACATCTTAATCTAAATGCGCGTACATATATAGTTTGATCTTTGTTCGATTTTTCCTAGTAACTATATATATACATTAATTCGAGGACAATGTCACACTTCAAGCAAATTTAACAATATCTGATGACACTGAAGTTAAAGGTAGGCCTGTCACTGGGAGGGCATGGACATACTCACTCTTGTTCATGTCCAAATCCAATTATAATTATCCAATACTTACCCTCCCCATTTAACATGGGTGTGAAATGCAAAAAATAAAGAGACGGACCAAGACAAACATGCATGTGTGCCCTGCTTGCATTAGATCCAAAGCAAGGTAGCTAGATCCAAATGTTCAATGGAGCAATCATGTAGCATCAACCACTCCATTATTGCTGTGTCAGGAGAAGTAGGCCTACTACAATTTTGGTTACAAGTGTCATAGAGGGATTGAGCTCAGTGCGATCCATATACCTTGCATCGCAACATGGTCTAGGTGCACGTACGGATGATGAAATAATGTCATGGCGTGCAGCTCTAATGTTTTAATTTGTAGCGTTTTGTACACACCTTTTTTTAGATTCGTTTTGTACACACCTATTCCCTCCTATCACAAATATAATTAAGTCTACTAACATATCAACAGGGGCGGATCCACGCCCCGGGCTGCCTGGGCTGCAGCCCGGGGCGAGAGGTCTGATGCGTGGGAATAAGTTTACTAAGAAGCATATAAAACAGCAGCTAGCTAATTATCCCACCCCGACGTGTAGCTTAGTATTTTTTAATCCGATCAGCTGGCCGCAACTAAACTCTGTCTTTGCCTCTACCTCTGCCGTCCTTGAACCCTCTGGAGTCTCGACCTGGCATATAGAAACGCTAGCTAGCTAATTAGCAAGTGCCAGTAGTGTTGCAGTGGCGAATACTGACTAGCTCCTTACTCCTTCCTTAACATGGATTTGAACACTGGATGAGCGGTGTGAAACTATGTCAGTTAGCCCGGGGTGCAGCTCGTCTCTGGATCCGCCACTGCATATCAATATACGGTTCCAAAATAAAAGTAGTTGACACTGTATCTTACTCTTGGAGAATAAAATGGATATGTTTGATTGAATCTTCTACAATAGTTAATGTGACAGGTTTGATTTCCTAATATCTCTAAAATGGTACACTTTAGCTTTGATTTGACAGGTTTGTTGTCAAATTAGAATGTTTTAGAAAGTAAAAAATTGTTTTCAAAAAAAATACAAGTTAATGTGAACTCTTTTCTTGCATTCATGCCTTTGTATTAACTTTATTGTGTGAAGGTGAAATTCTAAAATTCGATTAAGCCACGAGTATGTTCATTCTCTTGAAAAAAAAAAGCATCAAAATTATGGTTCAAAAACTAGTTATAAAATTAATCATAATGTGAGTTTGAAAATTATTTTAAACATGTTTTTAAAATTTGTACAAAAGTGGTTTTCAATTTTCAATATAGCTTAAAGAGAAAACTTCAAAAAAATAATTCCAAAAATATGTTTTACTTTTAGTTCAAAAATAAGGGTTCAAAAATCATTTGCTTTTACTTTTAAAATTGATTGGAAATGATTTTGAAATAATTATTTAAGAAAGAGTTAAATGCACCGGTAGCACCTTAAACTTGTCATGGTGTGCCATCTCGGATCCATCATCTTGCAAAACGCACATCCGCACCTTAAACTTGTCATGATGTGTCATCTCGGGTCCATCATTTTGCAAAACGCACATCCGGCACCTTAAACTTGTCATGGTGTGCTATCTGGGTCCATCATCTTGCAAAACGCATACACATCCGAAAGCAGTCCTCCTCACTAACGGGCCAGATTAAACACTTCGCCGGGCGGGTCCTCAAGAAAGCGGCATCTCCAATGCTATATTACAAGGCCACGTGGACTCCTCGTCGGCCAAGCCGCCGCTGCGCGAGTAGGCGGATCGCCGCACGCCCACTCACCAAGGTACCGGCCGCTAAACGAGGAGAGATCCTTGTAATGCAACGCATGGGGTTCATCAAAGGCACGCCGACGGGGAGGAGGGAAAACAAGCATACGAGAATACGTTCGGCGACAACCTTGAACCTTCGCACAAGGAGGTCGCGAGACGACCGTTTCCTGACGTCGAGCGGCCGCTCCGCCCCGAAGCGCCACGGAGGACGCCGCCGCTGGCTAAGCGTCGCGTACTCTATCCGGAGTGCACGACCTTAGTTATTTATTTCACGAGTAATCGGCTTAGTTGTTTAAGGTGCCGGATGTGCGTTTTGTAAGATGATGGACCCGGATGGCACACCATGACAAGTTTAAGATGCCGATGTGCGTTTTGCAAGATGATGGACCCGGATGGCACACCATGACAAGTTTAAGGTGCTACAAAGCATTTAACTCTTTAAGAAAAATAGAGTCTTTAAAAATAGCTCAAAAGAGTTATCTTAAATTATTTCTCGTAATATATTTATAAACTGCTTTATAATTTTTTTTTTTTTTGAGAATGACACATACAACGCAGACACTCACAACACGCACGCACACTCACCCCTATGAACACACGCACGCAAACCCTACCCCTATGAGCACCTCCGGGACCGGGCGGCCGGCGATCTGAGATTCTCGAAGTCACCGTGAGGGCGCCGTCGTCGGACGGAACGCCGCTACCACTTAATGCATAACGCCGAAAAATCCCGGGAAAATCCCAAGAAAAGGTCTGCGAAGCACCGGGATTTGAACCCCTATGGGTAGCGTCCCACTGGACCATCCTACCATTGGACTCTCGCTTCCATTTTCCTTGTTTTTTGGACCACCCAACTCTAGGCTCACGAAGCTAGCCCGCAAACCCTTTTTGCCAAGCGTGGGTACACCCTCGACCCAACATGGCCTAATTCTGTGGCCCAGCACTGCCGCATCAGTAAATTGCCGCCTGTATTTGACAACACGGCCCCACATACCATTTATTGGTGTGTCTAGAGCCAAGCCGCCATAGTTTATCTCTACCATGACGACCTTTCTCAAGCTTCGTGTGAGAGGGCAACGGTAATACAGGCCAACAGATCATCTAGTGGTATTGACATTTGTTAGCCTTTTCCAATGGCTAGGGGGCCCTTCGCTCCTATATAAGCGAAACCCCTAGCTCATGTGGAGTTTCTTTTCTAACCATTGATGCCAACACTTGTAAAGAGGGTTTGTGAAGTGTAAAAGAGCCATCGGGCCAAGATTTCAGCTTCAGAGTTAGGCGTGAGTGTTGCTGATGTTCTTGTTTGGGTTTCTTAGGCATTGCAATGGAAAACTAGTTACCCTCAGAGCTTGCCATCAATTAGACAACCTGATAGAGGACTTGGTAACATTTCTATGTGGGGTTCTTGTGAAGATACTCCAATAGTTGTGCATGGTTGAAGAGACTCCAATACTAGTGGGTGGGAGCTTAACTGAGTATTGGTGCAAATTGATGCTCCAATATGGATTAGGGGTTGTGGCAAGCTCGATTTTAGAGAAATAATCTGCTTGGCTCTTTTCGCCTCTTTACCCTTATAGTACTTCTTGATCTTGCTCTTTAGCTTAGGTCTTGTTGGGTATAATACTTTTGAGCGAGATGAGAACTAGGATTGCATGGTATCATGATTTACACAGGTTTAACTCATACTCCTAAGGATATTACTCTTAGTATGAACCTTACTAAGGACTTATCTTAGATTGATATCCCTAAGGACTTATTTTTGTTGCAGACTTTAGAGCCACCATGCGAGTGTGAGTCTGCAGACTTTAAATTTGTAGAGCCCAATTCACTTCATCCCTCTTGGACCATTTGGTCCTTAACACCCATGATCTGTTCCTGCCTAGTTTTTTGTATCTTTATTATGCTCTCCAACTATTTTTTTATATCTTGTATGCATTTTAGAGAGTCATTTTTTGCTCTCCATCTTTTGCTAACGAGAATTTTGAAACACAAAACATGTATATTTGAAGATCCAACTAAAAATCCTTCTGAAAAGTTTCTTTTTAATAAAATATCTATTCCATTTCTTTCAAATACCGAAAGCACAAAGAAAAAAGAGTTTTTCTTTTTGGAAAAACAAAAACTCTGAAATCACAAAGCATTCTCACGCACAAACCAGGCCGAAATGGGACGCTTATGCACAGCCCATGAAGATCCACTTCTCACTTTCCGGCCCAACACCAACTAAGATCGAAGCCCACGTCACCCGTCAGTTCCCTGCCTGTCCCCTTCCTCCTCGTTGGCGATGCCACCAAACCGAGCAGAGGAGGCAGGGGATCGATCGCCAATGGAGCCGGGATCTCGTCTTGACCCAGCAGCCCCTGCCAGTTGATTCCGTCGGTGCCATCTCTGCCGGATTTCCGTCGAGTTTCAGCTCGAGGCTGGGGCGCTCCTGCACTGCGATGAGAGGATGACCCCCGCGCAGGACCCCTTCTACATCGTCAAGGACGAGATCCAGGACTCGGTGAGCTGCTCGATCTCCACCCGCCCTCCCCGCATTACTCCGTCCGTCCGCTTGTATCCTCCGACAGTCTTGTTTGATGCTCAATTGCTCATTCGTCAGCATCGTAGCTCGTGGGCGTGCCGGCCGGCCGGGTGGCCGTTGCACAGGCCGTAGGGACCAGTGAATCAGGCATTGGTTCTGGCGCTGTTCCTCTCGTCATTTATTTGAGTCTGGAATCCACTATTTCTTTAGTCTGGTGCACCGTTTGTGAGAAGGCGACCGAAAATTTACCGCCTGTATGGTCAATGTGTGCAGTTCAGACTGGTTATGAATCTGAAATTCTGAAGAGGCCAACTCCGTTTCATGGCGGTTACCTGCCTTCTGTCAGGTTATTGTGTTCTTGGCTGCTTAAATGTAAGGTCACTGGGTATTGGCATGGGGGGTTTGGATCTCACTTGCAAGAATTTGCAGCTCTGGATCCATTTCCTAGGTTGTTCTGTCTCATTGATGTACATGTGGGGGAAGCAATTGCAGAGAATATAATGTAGCTAGGCAAATCACAAGGATTCATCTACATCTGGATCTGAGGTGGGGAACTACTTTTCTTGACTGGGAAGTACTAGGTGTATCTGTTGACCCTCAGTGGCAGAAGGCTGATCAAAACTAAGGCGTCGCACAACTGGGCACACAAAATGAAGACTGCAATATAGCAAGTAGGTTTGATATCTAATAGGCTTAAACACTTAACAAGATAATTCAGCCCAAGCATGGTCAATGTGTGCAGTCCAGACTGGTTGTGAATCTGAAATTCTGAAGAGCCGAACTCCGTTTCATGGCGGTTACCAGCCTTCTGTCAGATTATTATGTTCTTGGCTGCTTAAATATAGGTCACTGGGTATTGCCATGGGGGGTGGAGTTTGGATCTCACTTGCGAATTTGCAGCTCTGGATCCATTTCCTAGGTTGTTCTGTCTCATTGATGTACATGTGGGGGAAGCAATTGTAGAGAATATAATGTAGCTAGGCAAATCACAAGGATTCATCTACATCTGGATCTGAGGTGGGGAACTACTTTTCTTGACTGGGAAGTACTAGGTGTATATGTTGACTCTCAGTGGCAGAGGGCAGATCAAAACTAAGCTATGGCGCGACTGGGCTGACAAAACGTAGACTTCAATATTAGCCCAAAATTAAGCATGTACTCCTGTCAAAACCTGAGTGTTGCACTGATGCTATGCAGAGTCGTTGAACCAAATATTTACCATTGTTGCACATGAAGCTTGTTAATGATGTCCAATTTTTATTTGCATTTGTCCCTCCCAGTTGCTTGGTTTGGTCTAAGTTCTAACATATGCTTTTGCATTCTATTATATACTCAGAGATGTCGGAAATATATGCTGATAGTATGTATGCCAATATTCAAAATATTCGCTGTTACACTACTAAATACTAATCATGTTCTGATCCCAGAATTGGTACATATCAATATATCATACTCATTTATGATGCTTACGACTAAAGTTTGCTTCTTTTCATGTTATTCTCTAGATTGATAAAGTGCAAGATACTTTCCACCAATGGAAGCAGACACCTGAAAATACCGGAGAGTATGTGCATCTGACCAAAGAACTACTAACTAGCTGTGAAAGTATCCAGTGGCAGGTGCATGGAATTTTCTCACCATTTGTATTATTGTTATTATAAATTCCAACCCATGCTACAAAGAAGGATTCCATGTAGACTTTTTCCTTTACATGCTTGCAACATCTCAGGCAGTATCAATCACTCATGTAATCCTGTTATGTTAAGTACCAGAATAGTTTTAGTAGATTTTGATCTTCTTCTTTTTGTCATATTGCCACGGTCCATTACTCACTTGTTGCAACCTGCAATTTTACAAAAAAAGGTGGACGAATTGGAGAAGGCAATTTCAGTTGCTGAGAGAGATCCAGCATACTACGGACTTAATGAGACCGAAATTGGGAGAAGAAGGAACTGGACTAGCACTGCACGTAACCAGGTATATTTCACAGGATAGTTGTTAGTGATGTGAGCACATTTTAACCATAATTTCACTGCAATAACATATCCAAGTGTTATGGGGCATCTCATGTGGTTTCACATGACAGGTTATTGCTTTAAAGCGAAATGTTGAAGGTGGAACACACAAGAGTGTCTTTGGACGTTCAACCATTCCTTCTGAATCAATCAGATCCAAGAACAATATTGTACAAGACAATGATGAATTCATTGCTTCAGAATCTGATCAGCAGATGCTCCTGATAAAGTAAGTCCATGAAACCTAGTTTATTTCCTAAGCATTATGTGGCTCTAGTACCCAATCTACTAATCTAGCACTTGAAGCTTAAATGGACTGAACTTCTGATGCATGATGAATGCTAAACATGATCCTTGGATGAATTGAATCACATCTTTCCTATATCACTATGCTTTGATTTAATACTAATTATATGTACATCTTCAATAGGCGACAAGATGATGAATTGGATGCGCTTAGTGCTAGTGTACAGCGAATTGGTGATGTAGGTCTCACTATTCATGATGAGCTTGCTGGGCAGGTATTCCCTTTTTATATGTACAATAATTCCTCTGAACTCCATTCCCACCTTCCTTTTTTACACAAAGTGCATATTCTACTGTGTTATGTCAAAATTTCATACCCTTTCTTGTGCTGATATTCATGCTCGCTTTGCACGTTGTACAGGAGAAGCTTATGGGCGAGCTTAGCCTCGATATGGAAACTACTACAAATCGGCTTGATTTTGTGCAGGTGTGTTTTGTACTTTCTGCTCCAGCACAGTTTGCTATTCTTAGGAGACCCTTCACCCCTCATTTTCCTAACGGTTCAACTTGCATATTAAAAACAAATCAATTTTTGCTGATATTTTACCAGTTACAGTTACAAAACTGGGAGATATGTTTCACTTGCCTTCCTCTGTCTCTGGGAGTTCAACTCCTGAATCTTCTTACCTTTTGTTTGTGCAGAAAAAGAGTGGCTATGGTAATGAAGAAGGCGAGCTGGAAAGGGCAGATCATGATGATCGCGTTCCTCGTGATTCTTTTCATTATTCTTTTCGTTTTGGTGTTTTTGACTTGAGATATGGGCGTGACTTGTAATTTTGTACCTTGTTGAGTTCAGAACGAAGAGCAGAATCTCATCCATCCATCCCTACAGATCATACACGTGCAGTGTACGAACAGTACATTTTCGGGGAAGTATACGGACAGTACATAAGCACATATTTGTAAGGGTTTATTAGATACACACCATTGAAAATTTCACGGTTTTAAACCACACCACTACTATTTGTGTAACTGGCCTGGCACCACTGAAATTTCGCTGATATTTGAAATACGCCATTGTCTACGTTTTGACTGCCTCTGGCCCACTTGCAAGCGTATAAGATGGCACCGTATTTTGGTATGGCCTATTATGCCCTCCAGTGAAACGATAAGCCCCCATGCTGCATGAATCCCCGTTCCCCACTTCCATTGTACCCGGACTGAATCCCTGCGCATCTTCCCATTCGTAAGCCTAGATTGGCGGCTGCGGCCATGAAGACCAGCGGCAGCCCGGCTGCGCCAACAGCAGCGGCACCCGAGGAAATCGCCGACGGCTACAGGTACTACATGCACGCACGCACGCTAGCTACTCAATCTTGAATACGCACAGACGCTAGGTAGCTGCTGAATGCACACACGCACGCACGGTACTGAACGAAAGCACGCACGCACGTACTAAAAGCACACACTCAATCTTGAACACGCCTGAACGAATGCTTGTCTAAATGACGTAATGTCTGCTCTGTAAGTGGTTAGGCATGAACTGATGTGTATGCCTAAACTAGATGTATGCTACAGTCTAAACTCAAGTTTGTTATGACTAGGCATGAACTGGTGTGTATGCCTAAAGTAGATGTATGCTACAGCCTGAACTAAGTCGGTTATGGCTGAACTCAAGTATGCTTGAATCTGAACCTATTTGTGTGTTCTGGTAAATCTTGTGACATAATGTCATTTATTTGGTTAAAATATGCTCTCATTTATTCTTGTGTGCATGGCCGATTAATGTGTTAATTTGGTGTAAAATATTATCTTATTTATTCATGTTTGTGCATGTGCATAGCCTGGTTCCAGTCTTATGTGCTCATGTTTAGAGAAGATGGGGGCAAAAGGGTCCATACTAGTCTACTCATCAGCTGTATACACCTGCAAGTGGGCCAGAGGCAGTAAAAAACGTAGACAATGGCGTATTCCAAATATCAGCAAAATTTTAGTGGTGTCAGTCCAGTTACACGAATAGTAGTGGTGTGGTTCAAAACCGTGAAATTTTTCAATGGTGTGTATCTAATAAACCCTATTTGTAAGCTTACATTTCTTGATAGATTTGTCCATGTAAAAGCTATTTTTTTGAATGCTTGGCCTCTTGAATGCTAGCGAACTAGCATGTGAAGCTGAATATTTTGTATCGTATACATAAATATTTTGTATATCCCTTTCTTCTGAGAATGTAAGCTTACAAATATTTTGTAATGTTGACAACCAGGGGTAAGAATGTCACCTATGCTACAATAAACCTGATTCAATACAATAACCTAAGCATACCAGCGATGCTATTTCCTGTCGCCAAATGCTGGCCGCTGGTATTTGTTCTATCATGTCAAAATGAATCAACCAAAATGATTGCACAAAAAAGGAAAACAAAAACAAAAAATTGAATTATATATGTTGCTAAATAACACACTATATTTTTTACATCATGAAGTAGAACAATATAAGAGGAATTAGAAATAAAAATGAAAACCTATAGGGCCATTAAACAGAGGAAATTGTTTTTTAATCTAAATAGAGGAAATTGTTTTTTCAGCAAATTATAGAGGAAAAATTGGTACGTAAACGAAAACAAAGTCTGGGCCGAGCCCACAACACCTCAGCCCAGAAGGCCAGAGCAACAGCCCATATTTCACAGGGGCATTTCGGTCCGGCGTGAACGAAACCCTCGCACCGGGGACCCTATATAACCTGTTCTAGGGTTTAGCTGCATCCGGCTCCTCACTCACCCCACCCGTCCCTGCCGCGCCGCCGCCACCCCCCACAGGTGAGCGAAACGAATGCGCCGCCGGCATAATCTCCTCCCGCCTTCTCCTCGCCTCGCCTCGCCTCGCTAGCCTGCGGCGGCGGCTGCCATTTCGTGGCCGCCGTGTCGAGCAGCCCCATGTTGAGACCGCGGCCGATCTGATGGTTTTGTTGTGTGTGATGTCCTGCAGGTAAGGAGGAGGACGAGGCGAGGATGTCTCACCGCAAGTTCGAGCACCCGAGGCACGGTTCCCTCGGCTTCCTCCCCAGGAAGCGGTGCTCTCGCCACCGCGGCAAGGGTACGTACGCGCTCATCTCTCACTCTCTTTCTACTGTCTGATTGTTCGTCTGGATGTTCGTGTTTCCCCATGGATTGTTAGATCCGTTTGCGTGAGCCTATCGATTGTGTAGGTCGTGTGTCTTTTAGGTCTCTCTAGTTTGCCACTGCATGCCTTATCTCTATACATGGTGATCTGATTTGTTGTACTCTTCACCTTGTAGAACTGAAGTAGTATTTATGTTACTTCTAGTTAAACAACTCATTCAGTGATGCTCCACTTGTACTGTGTTTGTGGAATTGTTATTCGTCATATAGTAATTTTCATAGGTTTGCCATGCTTTAGTGAATGAATGTCTATTGCATATGCAAGTGCAATCCAACAGTTTCATGTATAGTCTGAAAACGTGTTGTGCAATTGAATTATGCTGCTGAGAATACTAAACTGTGATTTGTTTTGGTCATGCTGCATTGAATGCTTTTTATTACCTGTTTAGTATGTTATGCACGCATTCATTTGGCAGGTTTACTTCATGTCCAGACAATCTGATACTAGTTTCCCTGCTTTTGCAGTTAAGTCATTCCCCAGGGATGACCCCAAGAAGGAGTGCCACCTCACTGCCTTCCTTGGCTACAAGGCTGGCATGACTCACATTGTGCGTGAGGTCGAGAAGCCTGGATCCAGTATGTCCACTCCCTTCTCTTGTTCGTTGATCAACTGATTTGATCACTTTGTCCAGTTTTTGATAACTGAAAAATAATTGTAACATATGCATGATGTCCAACCAGCAGTTTTAGGTTTTTTATGTATTTCAAAGCACTTAACTGTAGATGATAAACCACACAACTGTTTCTTAACAGGCCCATGCACTTGCTCACGACATAGTTTTTTTCTTTTTGAATATCCACAACTTTTTACACATGCATCTTGAGTACATGTATTACTACATTGTCATAATTGCTTTGCCTATTTTATCTTCAGAACTCCACAAGAAGGAAACATGTGAGGCTGTTACCATCATTGAAACCCCTCCTCTTGTCATTGTTGGGCTTGTGGCATATGTCAAGACCCCTCGTGGCCTCCGCACGCTCAACACTGTTTGGGCTCAGCATCTTAGCGAAGAAGTGAGGAGAAGGTTCTACAAGAACTGGTGCAAGAGCAAGAAGAAGGCTTTCACCAAGTATGCTCTCAAGTATGACACTGATGCTGGCAAGAAGGAAATTCAGCTGCAGCTTGAGAAGATGAAGAAATATGCTTCTGTTGTCCGTGTCATTGCCCACACTCAGGTAAGAAACCTAACCTGTCTCTGTTGCCCGCTTTATATTTGTAGGAACAAAGTTTCTTAAATGACTGATAATGCTGTTCCTTTTGGTCTCTTATTTGGTTTCATTAGAACTGTTTATGGAATCTTTGTGCAGTCAATGAATGTTTGTCAATGCTCATGTTGTGTTTTTTGATAGATGTTACAATCCTTGTTAAATTTCAACTTTCTTTATATTTTTTTCTGTCAATGTTCATGTTGAGTTTTTTTACATATGTTACATTCCTTTTCTTATTATATTATATTTGAACTGTCTTTGTACGGCAATGCCTGCTGGCAAGCAGGTTTATTTTTCTTTCATACAATGGAAAGAACTGTTGTTTTCCTGTCTGAGGTACTGGTATTCGCAAACTCACACCTCTTGTGTACTTCTACCTTTCAGATTAAGCAGATGAAGGGATTGAAGCAGAAGAAGGCTCACCTCATGGAAATTCAGGTCAATGGTGGTACCATTGCTGAAAAGGTTGACTTTGGCTACAATTTCTTTGAGAAGTCGGTGCCTGTGGATGCTGTCTTCAGGAAGGATGAGATGATTGACATTATTGGTGTTACCAAGGGTAAGGGTTATGAGGGTGTGGTCACTCGTTGGGGTGTCACCCGCCTTCCCCGCAAGACCCACAGGGGTCTCCGCAAGGTTGCTTGTATTGGTGCATGGCATCCGGCTAGGGTGTCGTACACTGTTGCCCGTGCTGGTCAGAATGGGTACCACCACCGTACTGAGCTGAACAAGAAGGTTTACAAGGTTGGCAAGGCTGGAGAAGAGAGCCATGATGCTTCCACAGAGTTTGACAGGTGCTGTTTCTGACTTCTCACTCTTTCAGTAAACAAGAGCTGCATGAACCTGTTACATGCACAATATGCTACCTTTGTTGCCCTCATTGCTAATGAATGAGTGGCTGGTATTTGCAGGACTGAGAAGGACATCACTCCCATGGGTGGCTTCCCCCACTATGGTATTGTGAAGGGCGACTACCTGATGATCAAGGGCTGCTGCGTGGGCCCAAAGAAGAGGGTGGTGACCCTCCGCCGGTCTCTGCTCGCACAGACTTCCCGGCTGGCCCTGGAGGAGATCAAGCTCAAGTTCATCGATACCTCATCCAAGTTTGGGCATGGTCGTTTCCAGACGACCGACGAGAAGCAGAAGTTCTATGGCAAGGTCAAGGCCTAAGTTTGTTCTTTTGCTGGTGCTGCGGTGCAGAGACAAGTCTGATTTGTCAAAAACCATCGATCTGTGATACTATTGTTGCCTCGTCGTACTAAGTTTTGTAGCAGATGTTTTGGGAACATGTTCTGGCCTAATATGGATTTGTGTTCAACTGCAGAACCTGCAGTGTCTATTTTTAATGCTGTGCTGTTTGGCTATTTGAATGCCAAATCGTTATTGCAATATAGATTCCCAAACTGCAGGCTATCGTTTAGCACCTTAAATTTGTTTTATTGGTACTAAGCGCAAGTTGGGTTTTCCTGGTTCACCTCGAGCAGTATGAAGCTTTTCGAATTTAGTTGGTCTTAATTCTTAATGTTATTGTGGACTAGGTTGGGTGTTTTAAAATCTGATAAACATTGTGTGGTTTAATTTTTTGATAGATTAACTAGGTTCTTTGTTAACTTGCTCGACCAATGTTGCTATCAAAGTATCGAGTAAATATAAATAATAAATGAGTACTCCAAAACTTAAATAGAGTTAATATAAGAATCATTTCTTCCTTTATAAATGAGAATATATTAATTTACATAACTTCTATAAATGAGTAAATTAATAGTCCGTTTTATATGTAAACATAATTTACATCAACCGATTAACAGAAATATAAAGTCTATTGATAAGAAATTTATCATTAATGAGCATACAGTAGAAGACATGGTTTTTAAACCGGACTATAGAAAACCACTAGTGTATAGCGCGTTCGTTACGAACCTAACCCGCCCACAAATACAAAGAGTCCGGATAAATGTCCGGGACCACAATACATAGTGCTTACATACAATAAGGGAGGTTCAAGGTGAAGGTGGTACTGTCTTACACAAGATTAGGGATGGCCCATATCAGTTTAGGTGACTGCATCGAATTAGGCCAATACAAAGACATGGAGCTGTTCGAAGTACAGCCCGGTAATTAGCTCTGTTTCTGGGGAACTGACAGACACATGATGGAACTGATCATGTAGGTGGCTCCTTGCGGCGGTGTAGACCTGGGGACAGTTGGTGGCCTCAGCTGTAAGGGCCGCTGTAGTCAGAACCGAGGCTGAAGTCTGAATCTGCGTGGGTTTGAGCAGGTGTTAGCTAGAAATGTTTGGACCAGTAAGAGAGAAATAGACATCGTGGAGGATCGAACCATGCAGGTAGCCGCGCATATAGTTGCCCTCGGAGTCGTAGTCGCTGTCTGAGTTGTTGTCCGCTGGTCTGATTCCTAGCTGTCGTTCATCTGCGCATTAACATGTGGATGTGAGTAGCTATGGTTTTAAGAGTTTTAAAGTCTGGGTATGTTTGATGCAGGTACCTTCAAGCTGCTGCTCCAAGGCCTCTCTGATCGCATCACTGTCATATCCTTCTTCTGGGTCTGGTAGAATATAGTTCAGATGAATCATAATGTAACAAATATTGATGAGGTCTCAATCCGAAGGATTGAAGATGAGTCAATGCAGAGGGATGGAGGAGTCGTCTGCCTCGAGGTATGGTGCTTTGTTGTAGGGATAGGTCTTCAGTATGATAGGAAAGACTACGTTGCGAACACCTTGCTCTATAGGAAATTGGACAGCGAGCTGCGCAGTCTTGGGGATGGACTCTATGTTAAGTGCAAAGCATCAACACGGCAGATGCCTCTGGCTTTGTGGAAGCGGTAGGTCTGAATGTTGCAGTGTGGTTCGAGGAGGGGTGCCAGGGTATTTCGAACAAATGCGTGTGGTGAGTGTGGTGGGATTCCAGTGATGTCCACAGTTACTTTCATTTCCCAATCCACAAGCTGAGCGCCGTACTGGTCAGACCATGGGACAAGCATCATACAGAAGTCACGACCTCGAAGAATGCGTGAGGAAGTGACAATCTGCCGCTCGCCGGCGTTGTCCAACTGAACGACAAAGTCAGGCCCAAAACGTGAGATGACTATAGGGTATGCTAGGTGTGGGAATTGATCTAAGAAGGCGCGGCGTATGTCTCTGGCTGTTGGCTTTGCATATTTTGGGAAAACCTGGTTTGCAACAACAGCGTTCTGGAAATGCAGGTCGTGTGTGAGGACATCGTTGGACTCGTCTGGCCGGAGGATGGCGAGTCCTGGAAGGGAATGGCCGTCCTACAAAACAGAGGTAATAATGAAGGTTAGCATCTTTTAGCTGTAATCATAATCCTGCAGTGAAGCTATCTAGGTAACAACTCTTGTATGCGCGGCCATGCGTACGATACTGAAAGGAACGGCAAAATCTATCATGCCCAGTCTGTTTCAAATTTGTTTAGTGTCTACGTTTCCTAACTGTGCATGGTGAACTATCCAATTTTATTTGTTTCCATGATGGCTTGGCACCGATAGTATTGCATGATGTTGCTTCTAATGAGAATGGTAAAGCGATACCTTTTGTAGAGGTGTTTCTTCATAACCTCGTCCTGCTTTTCAAATGTGGTAGATGTTTTTTTTCTAGGTGTTTCTACTAATAAAGACACAAGGTATAAACTTCCCTGCGTCCTTTTTAAATTTGCATATCAAAGCATCACATCATTTCGATAAAGGGGACCAGAAAAGAATGGTTGCTGCAGGTGGCCTGCTGCCTAGCTGATTGAAGATGGAAACCTTGGGTGTGTTTAAGACCCAAAATTTGGTGCAAAAATTTTGGATGGATGTGACATGTACAATTTGTAGCACGTTTCGTTTGTTAGTGGTAAATATTATCCTACTACCATGAAACCAGCCAAAAGAATCGTCAAGAATGTACATCTAAACTGTATAATTAGTTTAATTTTTTACCTATATTTCGTCTTTCCATACATTTTGCCCGCCGACCGGATGTGATGGGGGAATCTTCTTTTTTGCATAAATGGAATTTGGGAGGAATTTGAGGTGCTAAACACACCCCTTTTCTTTTTGAAGGCTAATTTTCTATCAAATTAGGCTAGGTTAGAGTCGCTGTATGTATGCCGGTGTGCTGGAAACGGAGATCTATGTAAACAGTCCGCATAGATGGGCTACATTCTGTTGCTAGCTTCTAGAAAGCGGAGAATCGAGCTAAACAATATATGGAGTCGTCGTTTGTTCAAAAAACTGTATTGCTAATTTCGGGAGGGAGAGCAGCTCGGGCAGTAAATAGAAACCTAGATCTATTATGGGGGGAAATGGAGGCGTACCATGGTAGAGCCGTTGTCGTCGTGGCTCTAGAGCGTCGAGGCCGGTCTGGAGGAGATGAGACGAGGATTAGCCAAACCGTCTGCAGCAGCGCCAAATAGGACGCACGGATTGCAAACATGGCGGCACCTCTCACAGGCCTTTCTTTGGGGAGAAAAAAAAAAAAAACCCAACGCCACACCGCCCAGAACACGAAAACGAAAGGGAAAGAAGAAGAACAAGCATCATGTCAGACCAATATCGAAATCGCCAATCGCACCTAGATATCAACACAATGCAGGAAAAGGCTAAAAGGGGAAGGCATGAATCACCATACCTGTGGCCCGCCGAGCCGAATCGGGCGATCCTGCACCAAAATGCTGCCCCGGGCGACGACCTCCAACGGCGGAAGACGCGGCCAGCCGTTCCCCGTAGCTTTCCCCCTCCAACAGGTCACCTCGGTGTCCCTCGAAAACCTACAAAAACGGCGCACGCCATTCGACGCGTGGGAGAGAGCATCGACTCCCGAATCTGAACGGAAGGTAACCGAGGAAGGGACGCGATTGAAGCGGCCGGGAGGGGCGAGCCGCCATGGCGGGTTACCTCGGAGAAACGGCGAGGCGGCGGCGGAGTCGGAACGGAGCGGCGGCGGCGATTTTATTCGACCGTCCCGGCCCGGTGGAGCTCGGGCGGGGGGACACAAGCGGTGACCACAAACAACCCCCGGCGGTGGGGCGGACACCTATGGGACCATTCTATCAGCGAGCACACCTCGGTGGATCCGTCACGGCGCGCGCGGGCGGCCCGGCGGCGTTCACGGCCCGTGAGGGAAGCAGCGTCCACCGACACCGGACCCCACACTTTGGGCGGGCGGCAAAGGCTCGACGACGCCGCAGAGATGCCTGAAGATCGGCGGCGAATGGGCGGCCCCGCGCGGACTATTAGGCGGAGTCACTCGGCCGCGACACACTGTGTCCCACGCCGTCGACGAACCGCCCATCGGCAGCGTCGAGGGGCGGAGCCCATACCCCCCGCGAGATCGGGAAGCACGATCTGGGCGTGGGTAGGGAGGCGGCCACGCCCTTCCAGTATCCAAGGCCAATAACAACTCGACAGCGGTGCCGGCTGTTCTAGGGGGGTGGGCCATCTCTCCGCAGCCAACCCCACGGCGACTCCCACCAGCGTGCATACCGGGCAAGACCACCGCCTAACCCCCCGTCGGCGCGGGTGGGCCCGGCCTCCGCGGACCCACGCGACAACCGCGCCGCGGCGGTCGGGCGGTCAATCGTGCACGCGGCGACCTCCGCCCTAACTCCCGGCCGGCGGGTAGACCCGAGCTCGTCGGACCCCTGAGCCGATCACGCCACGACGTTGGCCGGCCCGGCGGGCGCGTCGAAAGGCACATGAACGCCGGGTCGACCACCCAAAGATCACGGGAGGCGCCGAGCGAACGCTAAGATAACCCAATGGGCCCGGTAGCCGGGCCCCCCGCGAAACCGATCTTTGTCGTCGACGCGGAGATCGGACGGTCGGGTTTCCGTCGACGTGTCCACCTCCTCGCAACGCGTTCGGCTGGTCTTCTCATCTCTTTACATTTCATCTAAAATAAAAAACTAGGGGCCGCGCCAGCCTATGGGTCAAACAAACTAGGGGCCCGGGCCGGCCGCCCGGCCAAGCAACACGCCAGTTAACACGGCACGTCTCGCCCGGTCCCACCTGCCAGCGAAGTACAGGCAGCCCCCTCCCCTTATCTCCAAGGCACCCCATATCCCACCCGCTCCCCGCACCCGGTCTACGAGCAACGGACGGCTCTCCGCGCGATCGCACGAGCACGACACAGACAGACAGCACCCCCCTCGTGCACCGGGTCCAGCCAGGTGCCGGAAGGATAATATAGTCTCCCCACGGCAGCGCGCCACGCGGCCTGGCCCAGTGTGCGAGGACGAGGACGACGCGGGCGCACGCAGCGCAGGCCGCAGGCACAGGCGGCAGCAAGCCCTGGCTGAAACCGCCCCCACCACCACCTCCCCTCTTTCCCTCTCCTGAGCACCGCAGAGCGAGCCAGGCCAGCCAAGCCAGTCAGAAGAGGAACACGGGAGGGAGGAGCAGCGGCCGTCCAGGGCGGAGCACGCGAGGTGAGATTTCCCCCTTCTCCTTCTCCTTCCTCTCCACTCCGTCTCGATTCGGCGCGGGTTCGTGGGATTCGGCGCGGGTCCGCTCGGCGGGTGGTGGAGGCTCCGAGGTCGGTCGAGTGACGGTGAGGCACGCGCGGGAGTTGACCGACCGGGCTGTTGTTGGGGGCGGGCGCGGGGTGGGGACACGGGTGCGGTCGTCGTCGCCTCCGGGCGACTCCCCGGTCCGCTCCCATTCGCGGGCGGCGTCGTTGTCACTGGAGCGAGCGGTTGGGGCTCATCAGAGTGATGCGGTTTTCTACCCCTCTTTCCGAAGGGATTTGGGGGTTTAGGTCGGCCGCGGCTGGCGGCGGTTTTGGCTCTGCTTTGATGGATGCGGTCGGTGCAGAGGATCGATTTGGGTCTCCGAATCGTGTGTTTACTTCTGTGATTTATTATTACCTGCCCCCATTTTTGGGTGGATTGGGTGGGGGGTGAGGGTTAGGATACAGTTGCAAGTTTGCCAGGGTAGGGGTTCATTTCACTGTTTGATACATGCGTCCTGGAAGCTGTTAATACTTGATGCTGTTCAGACATGATGAAAATCCATCCTATATATATGGTTCCTGTATGTATGTTTCCTTGGTCCATTGCCCGTTGCTTTGGTGTGGGTTTCTGGATACTGAATACCTGTTTATCTAAGATGCGTGGCCTGTCTTTGGCAGCATAAGGGCTTTGGAACTTATCTAACCTGCCCTTTGTTTTCCTAGCACGTCAGATTCAGTAGGATATATATATATGTGTTGCTCTCAGTTTCCACTGGCAGTTTGGGACACCAAAATAGACTTCACTGTTTCAGATTATTTTTTGTCATCAAAATCAACGCTTTATCTACTTAAAAAAAGGTACAACGAAATTGGAGCCTTGAGAATTGAGATAGCTTATTGTTTGTATTCTCTTATCTTGTTAGTTATGGATGTGGGTTTTTCGAGTCGATGCTGATGCATACCCCTGTTTTCATATCGTCTTATCGAACCTAGTCGTAAGACCACCGATAAGGTCGATAAGGACGATTAGTCGTCCTTATCGCTCGATTAGTCGAGCTGATCGAGCTGATCGGCTGATCGGACAAACTTATCGTCCTGATGCCTGACCAACTTATCGACCTTGCATATACTATATATATATAATGTATATAATGTAAATATATGTGATTTTTGGCCACTTACCTGTAACTGCAGCTTGCTGATGCCTGATTGTGTGTGCTTGCTGCTGCCTTGTTCCTGAAATTACAAAGAATTAAAGAAAGAACATAAGTTACATAACCATTTAAACATGCAAAATAGCAGAAAAAACAAGAGTGAAGACTGAAGAGTGCAAAGAATAAAAAGAAATATAAAGAGTAGATCAAGGCAATCATCACAGATTCACAGTTCAACAATCATCACATCACAGATTCACAGTGCACACACACACTGTGGGCACTGGGCAGTACATAATACATGACATAATTAAACAAATAAACAAGTCCTTGAATATGAAATGGAAATAGTTCTTCCACTGATCCATAGAACCAGCCATCTAGATAAGTAAATCTTCGTCCACCAGGCATTCTTCATTTGCAACAGCTGGTGGAGGTCCGCTTGAGTCTTCCTCTTCCCCTCCCTGGTCCTCCTCCATTTCTTCATCTGTTTCTGCTGCTCCACTTGCAGGTTGCACCTGTTCTAGTGCTAGTGCATCTATGTCTTCCTCTTGGACCTCTTCTTCATGTTGATGAGCACTGATGTCAGTTGCCTTCCTTTTCCTACCCCCTGTATTGTTCCTACCCCGGCTTGCATATGTGCGGGCCACAGAAGTCCTGGCACGAGCAGCAGCTTCTCTAATAGGCCGGCCTCTAAGCTGATCGGTTGCACCAACAGCTTGGTCAACAGCAGCCCAAAGAGCTGGGTCGGAGTTGATGTCTACCCACTCATTTTCCCACTGAAACTCGTCTAGCAGCAATGGGTTTGATCTCTTGCCTTTAGAACCAAGCTCACAAATTTTTTGAAACCTGAATGCCATCCTACGGTTGTAGGCTACAAAGACCAACTTATTCAACCTAGCGTGCTCCAGACGGTTCCTCTTTTTAGTATGCACCTGCAGCCATAGAATTATAGAGAATAGGAGCAAAAAAAAGGGCATTAGATGGCTGCAAGCCTGCAACATATAAGAATGCATTAGTATGCACCTACAGCCATAGGAATTGCACTTACATGAGCAAATGCGCTCCAGTTGCGCTCACAACCAGACGCCGAACAACAGAGGCTTACAATCCGTTTTGCTAAACTCTGTAGCTCAAATGTGTAGCCACCAAAAGCATTCCACCATTGAACTGCAATTGTTATAAGGGAAAGCAATAATCAGCAGCCCATCACATACCAAGATTTAAAGAAAGAATTGGTGGCTGCTCAATTGTTCATTACTTAGTACTTACTAGGATTTTTGCTATTTCTCTCTATTATTGCCCATTTTTTTGAGAAAGATTCACCCTGACAACTGTCATAATCATCAGCTTGTTTGCTTATTTTCCTTGCTTCACTCTCATCAGGCACCATCTTCCATATAATGTCATTAAACATGCACCTTAGCCTGTTAGCTTGTCTCTTATCCTTTTCCTTTATTTCAAAGTACTTTGCAGGATTCAAGAAGAGGCCTGCTCCATATAGTTTTTGTTCCATCTGGTTATCCCATCTCTCATTATAGAATTTCATTACCTCATCCCTTAGTGTTGGTTTATCTGCCAAAGCTTTCATGATGGTCTTCTTTGCAACATCCATTGCTGCCATAATCTCTGGGAGTGCTGGTGTTTCATCACCATCAGCTATCCTCAGAGCAATGAGGAGGGGCTGTGTTGCTTTTATACAATACTCCACTTCTGTCCAAAATGGTATGGAAAGGATAGTGTTCTCAGCATTTCGTCCTTCAACACTCTTGGACAAGTTGTTGGTCTGCCATTCCTCACTCACAAACATACTCCTCAGACCAGATTTGTTCTTATGCATGCTTGCTAATGTGAGATAGGAAGTAGCAAAGCGAGTAACAGCGGGCCTCACAAGATCACCACCAATCTTCTGTCGCATAAGATCCAGAATCCTCCCATGTTTGTAGATAAACCTACACACCTTCTTAGCTGAACTAATGCAAGAGCTAAACTGAGGTATCTTTGCAATGTCCTCCATCATCAAATCCAAACAGTGGGCAGCACATGGTGTCCAAAATAGAGTTGGGATCCTCTCCATAAGAATTCTACCAGCAGCCTTAAAGTTTGAACCATTGTCTGTGACAATTTGCACCACATACTCCTTCCCAACCTTGTTAATTTGTTCCTCTAACAAGTCTGCCAACATAGTCTGATTTGCTACCTGACTTGAAGCGTCAACAGAACCCAAGAAAAATGTTCCAGCTGGGCTATTGGCAAGAAAGTTGATAAGATGACGATGACTAGTGTCAGTCCATCCATCTGCCATGATTGTGCAGCCATATTCCTTCCAAGCTTCCTCATGCTTCTTTCTCAGCTCCTCTGTCTTCTCCACTGCCCTATCAAGTAGTGGATTCCTAATCTGATGGTATGAAGGTGAGCGATACCCAGGACCATATTGCCCAATGGACTCAAGCATAACTTCCCAGCTTCTTGAGTTAATAGCATTTAATGGTATTCCATTCTCATAAAAAAAATCAGCCGCATGGTCATCTACAATTTGCTTTGCTTCCTTGCTCTTTGTGGAGAACTCAAGAGTGGGCTGTGATGTCTTGGACTTGTACCTTTCTGAAACCACTTCTTCTGGACTCTTGCAAAGCAAAGAACTCACTGACTTGGAATACTTCTGTGTTTGAGGTTTAGGTGGAGCACAAACAGTAAAATTTGTGATTGCTGCTTGAGCTATCCTTTTTGCTTGCTTATATTTGGTCCCAGAACTTGGAACTTGCACTGACTTTGTACCAGCATTTGGTTGAGCATTTGGTGCAGCAGCGCCTCCACCTTCATTGGTTTCTTCTGTTGTTTCTGTCTCCAACTCAAAATTCTGCACCCCCTCAGGCACCTGAGCCTTTGACCTCTTGTCCAAGTAACTAGCCATCTCACGCCTAACTAGTTCAGGTGCGCTGCCACATTTCACTGCATCGCCATAGCCCCCAGCAAGATGTTGCTTAAACCTTTTAATGCCTGCAGGAATAACCTTGCTGCAGAAAATACATTGGATGAACTCTTTCTTCCCTGTGTCTGGCCAAAACCCATATTTCCATCCAGGATCCAATGATTTTGCCTGTCTCTTCTTATCTACTGCCATGGCAGCAACATCTGGCGGTAATTTAGCTAAGGCTTCAGCTATCAGAGATGCTTCAGTTGGAGCAGCCGACGACGCTCCAGACTCACCCGAACCCCTTCTGATTCTGAGACAACATTTGCAGCTTGATTCTCAGACTCAGGTAAATAGACCTCAACCATTGCATGGCGTCGAGCCTCCTCTGCAGAGCATCAGAACCACAAAAATGTGTCAAAATTGGAGGAAACAAGGGGCAATACACAGCAGCGAGAGCAGCAGAGTATCGAGCTGCAGAGGTACCTTCGGAGTTGAGGCTCATCTTGTGCTTGAGGCTGCAGAGGCAGAGTAGCGAGAGGCCTCCGGCGTCGAGCTGGGAAGGAGGCAGGAGCGGGCGGAGATGGAGGCACGGGCGGAGGTGGGGAATCCGGCTTCAGGGGACGGAGCAAGGGGCGGAGCAGGGGGGCGAAGGAGCCGCGGAGGGACTCCGGCGGTCGGGGACGACGGCGGGAACGACGGGCGGTCGGGGGCACGACGGCGAACGACGGCGGTCGGGCGAAGCGGATCCGCTGGCGAAGCGGACGGACGACGCGACGACGGCGGGGCGGAGGATCCGGGGCGGAGGAGCCGGGGCGGAGCGGAGGTGCCGGCCCGCGGGATCCCGGCGGCGGCGGCGGCTCGCTATCTCCCCTGCGAGAGTGCAAGCTCGAGCTGCTGGAGAGTGGAGGGCAGGTTCCAGTCAGTCACTCACTCACTAGGTCACTCCCTCAGTCACTATTTCTCCAACCCTAGTGGGCCTTGGGCTGAAATCCTGAAATCCTACACACAAGCCCAACTTATCGTCCAGGATCACTTATCGGACGATTAATCGTCCTTTATCGTCCTAATCGGACGACTAATCGATCTGATCGACCAAAACTGATCGAACGACCTTATCGAGCACGCATTTACGATAAGGACGATTAATCGCGATTAATCGAAACTTATCGGACGATATGAAAACAGGGATGCATACTTTACCTTTTGAATGATTTCATCACAACAGTGTGGTTTGCTTCTTCCAATATGTGTGGTTTATTGTTTATTTAGATTTGCCTTTGCTTGTTTAGGTTCAACATCTTACTGTTTAAAGACATCAGAAGAGACTGTGTTAGTGCAAATATGTACTTGTAGTATTTAAATAAACTTGATTTACTCTTTTCCTGTATATGCCATCTTACAAAATGCAAATAAGCTCTTAGTGATTCTGTCGTTGTTTAGATATTTATTATGGGTTCCAGGAGAAGTCTGAATCTTGGTTGACTCATTGCCTGTACTGTAGATGCATTTGCCACATTTGATAACTTTTACTTATTCAAAGAGACGTGCATGTTATTTTGAGCACGGTCTGGTACCTTTCATCTTTAACTTGTTCTTGGTATGGCTTAGATTTCATGGCCTATTTTAAGCCCTTGTTGTTTTTGATATGATGAGTTTTTGCCTGTATTATTTCTGCATGGTTTTAGGGTGCTATCTTCTGAAATTTACCTGTTGATGTCCATTGAATATATTGTACTGAGGTTTTTGTCAATTTATCTATAGGCATGGACAGATACCACAGGGTAGAGAAGCCTCGAATGACACACCAATCAGCCAGAATGAGATCAGGATCACTACTCAGGGAGGATGAGGAACTATATCAGCTATGGGATGTCGCTGCTTGAGGTGACGTGCTGTGATTCATTCTTGACTTTGTTGTTACCTGCCATAAAAATAAGCATTCATATTGTTTGCCATATTTAACTATTGCTGGGAAGTTTTTGCAACCTGAAATTATGTGAAATGGGGATAGTGTTAGGGGCAACAATTTCTTTTGGTGTGCACATGTATGTTTGTCAGTAGCCTACTAGCCTTTTCTATTTATGATTGTAAATTTGTAATAAACCATTAATCTTGCCTGCTTGTCTATATTGTTTATTGTTACAATGTACATTAGGAAAATGATAATTTTTTTGGGCTTAAATGCCTTCATTTAACATTCTCATTTTGTTCACACATCAATGCATGGCTTAAACAGAGACACCTATCAAATGGAAAGCCTGCTTTTGTTTTTTTGTTGTGGTATACGGTTTGTTGCATTGTCAATACTTTCATCTCCCTTCACAAGTTCTTTGCTCTTATGTCCTAATGTCTTAGTGCTCTTTTGCTTGCACTATTTCTGATTAGGCCTTTTCACCTGAATTATGTGAAGCTCACGTTATTTAAGAAATAATAGTGCAGATGCCATGTGCTCGTTTTGTTTCTTCATCTTATTCATTGTTTTTCTAAAAATTGCGCACCTGCTTCATTTTAACATTCACAATATATACAAATGGTCAAACCATAAGTTTACTCCATTAAATCTTCCATCTAACATCTCATTTTGTTAAATGTTCACACATTGAATGCTCATCTTAAGCAGACACCTTTGGATTTTTAGTCTGATATTTTGCTTTATCATAGTTCCTGTCCTGTTTCCATTCTGATACATAAGAATTCTTTTTTTTTTTTTTTTTTTTTTTCACCTCTCATCTGGATACAGCTGTAGTATCTGTTCATATACTACACACACCAACACCACACATACGCACACCTCACACACACCACTCGTACACGAGCAGACCTACAACTATACTCAGATCAAAGACGCGTCCTTCGAGAGATCACCGGAGAGGCTCCGTAGACGACGGGCACGTCGCAGTCCCCTTGTGGCTCCACGCGTTGAGAGGATGCACCTGAAATTTATTTGGGGAAAAACCCCGGTGAGCACACGCGCCGAGCGAGGCTCGAACGCGGGTGGGCATCGTCGCACACTGCGAACTTGCCAACTGCGCTCTGTGGCGGTTCAATACATAAGAATTCTTAGCCCTTATCCCTGGTGACTTTTAGCTATCCTTGCGTTGTGTTCAGAGTTTGTTGCTTCAGCTTCTATGAAGCTTATTGGTTTGATACAAAGTACAAAATTCACAAATAGTTCAGAGCATTTAGAAATTTCTGCCATTATTATTTGCACTTGCTGTTTCTTCAGTATACATTGTTTTAATGGTTATAGGCTAAAGATGCCACACTACCTTTGCCACGTCTCTTTGTGTAGTAATCATACAACAGTTGAATTGATACCTGATCCAAGTTTTCTTATTATGAACTTATTCCCTTCCTTTTACAGGAAAATGGACATGATGAGATTAGTATCAAGGCCATGGGACGGGCCATAAATAAGACAGTTATGGTTGTTGAATTGATCAAGGTTGGTAGTAGCAGCCTTTTCTGCCTTATAATGCTGCCACTGGAATTTTATTAGTGTCTCATCTTCTTTATATGGCACTTGACTATTCATCCAGAGAAGGGTTGGAGGTCTTCATCAGAACACTGCTACTGAATCTGTTGATATCACAGACACATGGGAACCTTTGGAAGAAGGCCTTCTCCCGTAAGTTATTCTTATATTCCTTCAAACAGGAGACTGAAACACTAACACACTTCTTTACGCAGACTAGAGACAACTCGCCATGTGTCGATGATCACTGTGACACTGTCAAAGAAGCCTCTGGATACATCATCTCCAGGGTAAGTCAAAAACCTGTCCTCTGGCTACAAACACAGAAGAATTTCAGGCTTGATCACTTTTCCTTCCCTAATTTGTAATTGGCTGTTCGTTGTTTTGAAACCTTCTGTCAGTTTGCCTTCTCATTACTGGTTATGTTTGATATTGTACCTAGATACCAACCACCTATCCCAGCTGAAGAGGTGAAACCTGCTTTTGACTATGATCATGAAGGTGATATTCTCTGTCGATCTTCTCTACCTAATGCAGTATTTAGGATCACTGCATAAACCATTTTGTTCATGGTTTTTTAGATTCATATCCCACTGGTCGTGGAAGAGGACGTGGTGGTGGGAGAAGAGGCAGGGGAAGAGGTATGTTCTCTTGTCGTCTATATGAACAGCAAAGGCAATAGTCATAGTTTTTTGGACAGTTTCTCTTATAAGTTTATAATGTTGACTTGAGTTATGGTCACACAGTGCTGTACTTGGTACTTACGGCTGCCTTTATGCTCAATATCACAATAGCTGTTTGTAGGCATGTACAACATGTAAAACCAATAAACTGCAGCTGATGTCCAGGTTTCAGTTTGGGATATATACATAACTTAAGTCAGCACATATACTTTATTTCCTGAATCGGTAGTGTTTGAAAAAGAAATGTATTTTTTATTTAATTATTGCATTTGGAATATGCATAGGTATGAGCAATGGCCCCCTCCACCTGCTTATGGTTACAATGACGAGTGGGAGGAGGAAGGAGATTATTATAACAGAGGGCGTGGGAGAGGAAGGTCACGTGGACGAGGAGGGAGAGGCCGCGGTGGCTATTATGGAGGTGGGAGGCGCGGTGGCTACGGTTATGATTATGGCTATGGCGGGAGAGGTGGGTACTATGAAGAGCAAGATGAATACTATGATGAGCCTGAAGAATATGGCCCTCCCCCTGGCCGTGGTAAGCCCTGACTGATGACATTACATGTTGGTGTGGGTTTTGCTTTGCATTCCCAACTTCTCATGGCTTTGTGGTCTGCTGGTTTCGCAGGGCGTGGCAGAGGAAGAAGGGGGATGCCTTGGCGCGGGCGTGGTGGGCGTGGGCCACCGCGCGGCGGCCGAGGCTACTACTAGACAAGAAGTGCGATGTGGCAAATGGGTGTGCTGAAGCTAGCAATGGCGTGCTTGGTTATCTGTTAGTGTTTGCTCTGTGCTCTTCTATGGAGCTCCGACCCTGGACCGGAATCATCCCGTAGGCCTTTCCAGGTGCTACTTTACTTCAGCTGCTGTGCCTGTGCAACTCGTCTGGGCAAGTTTTGTGGCTCGCTCGTGGTTTTGTAGCTAGGTTAAGCGAGTGAAGTTACACTCGGTAGTGCAGTGTTTCCTCCATCGGACAGCATGCGAGATTGTTTATTCAGCTGTTATTCTACCTACCTTTCTATTTCGTATGGATGATGGATACTGGATGTATGAGTTTCATGTTTATTTATTTCCTGGTATGATCTAGTATCTGTCATACTCAGCCTTGTTCGTTTCACATCAAACAAGGGGGTTGGAGAGGATTGAGAGGGATTCCTCAATTCTCTGTAACCCTCTTGAACGAACAATGCCTGAAAGGGCAGGCTGAAGGGGTGCACAAATGGTCTGTGGTCAATATGGGGTAGGCATTTTACTTTGTAAAAATGTTGCCTTGTTCGGTTAATCCCCAGTTCAAAGGGATTGATGCGATTTAAGTTCCCTTATATCATCAGATCGGAGATTAACCAAACAAACCTTCATCTTTGTAGAATAAATCCATGTGGACATAACGACCTATTTAGTAGAGCTTTATCTGATTTTGATTCTCTATGGAACTTATTCTATGAGAGAAGTTTGTGCTGAAAATGATTAAACTCTTAAAATCATGATGAAGAATCAAAAGAAGCTATTGTTTTTTCAGCTCTCAGACTCTTAGTTGAGTTCAGAGAATCACTTCACGAACAACAAAAGAATCACTTCACAAAATTAGCAGATAATCACTTCTCTTTGGAAAAATGGCAGAGCACTTGCAGGATTCAATAGAGAATCAGCTTTGGGAGCTCTACCTAAAAAAAAAGGCCTAAAATTCTTCAATTTGACATTTATATGAGAGTAAAGGAGACGACGAAGGATATGACACAAACAACTTAATGAGGAAGCACCATTTGTGTTGAAGTCAAGGAAATCAAACATTGTTTGCATTTGTATGAAAAAATAAAAAGAAAAAAATGACCTTTTTCTTTCTTATACACGATCGAGTCTATCAACACAGAAAATTATGATGCCATAAGGTGAACTGTCAAAAGGTCATGAGCATCAGGAACCTTTTGAATCGACCATGCATACAATGAATTATATGAATTGAAGGTTGCTTCACACTACTTCTATTTGGCTCGGAATATAGAAATGAATGAACAATGTCACTATTTCTTGCTTATCCTGTCTGTTCTAATTTCATGGGATTATTCTAAGATATGGGCTAGTAATCTAATTTCAAGCAATAGCAAGATTTTATTGATTCAAAAACAGATGAAACACAACAGTTCAAATACTTCATGAAAATCATACCACTGGATAGCTAAAACACAAATGGAAATTGGATCTATGTGACATAACTTTGTCTATGATCACAACTTCAAAAAACCCCCTAAGAAGGAACCTTAGCTGATGCAAAAGAGAACCAACATAACTACACTAGAGAAACATGGGGATTCCATCCAAGATTGCCTGCTCCTAGCTAAGCCGGCATACTACAAACAGCTGCGCGTACAACATGCGAGAACCATGATTGAATTGGTCAGCAGCTAGGCGGTGCAGAAGCATCTCTCTTCCTGATTCAAGGGGCAAAATCCCAGTCCCCATCGATGAAAGATTCACCATTGTTGACGAAATCCTGTGGTAAGAAAACAGGTTCAGTTAGATAAACATCATATTATCCCCGCAAAAAAAAAAGATAAAACATCATATAAGTAGTAGTCATCAATTGCACATGCAAATCCTTAGACACAGATTTAATGAATATATAAAACAGGAGGAGAAAGGATCTTACTTGATTTAGCAAAGAAAGGAAATCGTCCCAGTCATCACTCTCCGCATTCTGTGGCTCACTTGTTCCCATGAGGAATTCATCGATGTTATTCACTTGATCACTAACAGCTTGATGATTAATACCTTCATGGAGGTTGTCACTTGCACCACCACCATTCAGGACTTGGGTCCGAATGTCAGAATTCTCTATCTGAAGGTCAGCTTTGGTGCTTGAAGAACTAGCCAAAAGCAGAATTGTCTAACTGAAGGTCTAGTCTAGTGCTTGAAGAACTAGGTGAAGTGGAATTGCCAACCGGTGTCAATGCAGAGTGTGTGTCGTTTCCAAAGCTGAATGGTGCCACTTGCTCTCTGATACCTACCATTGGTATGGCTTTCCCCATTATATCTGCAATTTTGTTCTGATACTCATTTCTGAAAGTTGGAATCTGCCCAGAGGAGCGTGCAAGTCTTGACAACCGGTTGATCTTGAAAATGTTACCCTGCATAGGATCTTCAGACGTATGTCCAAGATTAGAAAACTTTGACGGCACAACAGCTTTCCTGGAGTTGCTAGGTCCTGCAAATTGGTGAACTTCCCTAGCAACCTCGTTAGATAGGCCAGCATAACTTGATTGAAGCTGAGCCGTAGGCTGTTTCACCAACAAAGGAGACTGCAATGGTAAATGACCAGAAGGAGCCAGCATGTCACCATTTGCTGTGTCTTCAAAAGGAATACCTCTGCCTGATCCCAAAATCTTGCCACGCAATATGCTTGCATAGGAGCTGAAAGAACGAGACGAAGAAATGGATCTGTTGTTTTCCTGCACTGGCATAGGCACAACATATTTGGACTGCAAAGTTTGTGTTCCAATTGCAGAAACATTCATGTTTCTCTGCAATGCTTCAGTTTCATTAGCAAATGGAGTAGAATTCCTCAGTGTGCCATCGCCGAGCTTTCTGAGGTAGATTCGGTACTTCTGACATCACAAAATAGAAAAAATCATTTTGTTAAGAAAAATGACAAAGCCATAAAATGAATGAAGTGGGCTCTTAATCAAGGGAAGAAACAAAATTAATTAGGACAAGATTAACTCTAGAAGTGCATGTGTATAACATATCAAGCTTAATACATGTGTGTACGCCACTAGAGCTTTGTGTGTATATCTTTAACAATAATAGGAACCCAAGCATAGCGATCGAGCATAAGAGTAGAAACCAAACCTGCAGATGACTAGCGACATTCTCTCTAGTAAGGCCTTCCTCATTCATGATTTCTAATATCTTCTTTGGAGCAGCCTCTGCATTTACACCAACAAAATATTTGTTAAGAGAAACATATTTAATTTAACAGAAGATTTTTTGATAGATAATAACTCACCATCAATGCCAGTATGACCGACAGCTTCTACAAACTTCCGGTGTAGTTGACCAGACCACCGGATCCTTTGCTTCTTCTGGGCTGATGCGTTCTTGCCGTCCTCATCAGCAACATCCACAGGCTTTTTGTTTTTCTTTGAATACTTCTTTCTACCCTTTGCTCCAACCTTCTCACCTTTATCAGCATCACGAGATGGCAACTTCTGAACATCCTCATCACTGCCACTACTGATGCTGTTTCGTGGATCAGTCTTCCTATTCTGCACCACATGTGTCCATATGTCCCTAAGCTGTTCGATGCGCACTGGCTTTACAATATAATCACAGGCCCCATGTTTTATTCCTTTTACTATAGTCTGTGTCTCGCTGTTTGCGGATAGCACTGCATGACGTAAGGCAACATAAGTCAATTATGATATACTGAAGTCAACAAGCTCAAAGAAACTAGACAATGAATGATCTAGTGGCCTTCATGTTCAGTTGACTAGACACATTTTTCTTTCAATTTCCGTTTCTTTAGGCATTACATGTCATCTACTTTCATTTTTAAGAAAACATGTCATAGACAAAGTAAATACAGTTCTCCATCATTTCCACTTTTGCCATTTCAAATAATTTCATAAAAGAAACTTTACAAATCTATTAGAATGGGCATTGTTCACATCCTTATGGAACAACTAGTTATTATGAAAACTTAAGTGCATAAATTCAATTGTTAGATTGATTCTACCTATTACTTAAATATGAACAAATGATAGCATACGAAAACTACAAGATACAATATTTAGTAGGTATACATTACACCTATGACATATAATGAACAAAAAGGCTGCATATGAAATGAACTACAAACAACTGCTGAAATTAATGAAATTTACAAAGTTTGAGAAGTTTTGACCCAAATTGCAATAAAAAAGGTTAGATGAAATCTGAAAATATGAATTCCTGAATGGTTCACTACTATGCTTCTAGCTACTTTGCATTTACAACTTAGCCGTAGGCCACAACCTATTGGAGAAGTTTCAATTATGACTAGTATGGGTGTCTGGTTTGAACCATACCACAGTAATTCCCCCCCTTCTTAGATGCATGAAAATTGAAAGAAAAAAATATGGTTCAGACGATAAATCTAGACCAATTAAACACAGGAAATGGTGCTTACTGCATCAGAACAACAATACAATTCTAAAAAAGAAAGATACTCCCTGTGGTCACAAAAACATGTCATTTTGGCCAAGCTTTGGTCAAAGCTTAAAATCTACAAACATTATTAACTCTTAGATTAATGAGCTTTAAGATATATAAGTTATATACTTATAGGAGTTAGTGTAGTAGCTTGTGAAATCCTTCCCCACAAAAGGGTCACTTGTAAATTGCAACTTGGCTATATATAATACCAAGAGAGCATGAGGGCTCTCTGTCCCACTCATTTTCACAAGCCCTAGTAGGTGCCTCACTCTCCCCTCTGGTGCATTGCAGCCTTCGTCCCATAGCCTTCTCCGTAGAGTCCTTACACAGAACAATCATCTAGGACCTTAGTTCGGGAGCCTTTGTTGTAAGACCTTCCCAGACGAGCTTTCGTTTGGGGACCTCCTCCAGTCGACCTTCTTCGGAGGTCCTTCTTTAGCTCAGCCTTTGTTGGCGGACCTTCTCGGGCCTAGCCTTCGTCGGTGGACTGTCTCTGGCTAGGCGTTAGATGGCGGACCTTCTCTAGCCAACCTTCGATGGCGGACCTTCTCTAGACATGCCTTTGTCAGAAGACCTTCTCCCAGCCTAAGATGTCAGTGGACATTCTCCCGGCCTTTGTTAGAGACCTTCGCTAGTTGGCCCTCACCAAAGAGCCTCCTCCTCTAAACCCTGTTTGGGATGTTTTTTTTTCAACACTACCCAAACAATCATAGTAACCAACAGCTCTACCAAGTTATAAGCAATCCTTTCAATGCATCTATCCATAACAACATCAAAGATGGTAGTTCTAAAATTGTCATGCTTGCTATTATCTACAAATGGGGAAATGAGTTTGAGCAAGGGTTGGCTTTTCTTGATGGCCCGGGAGATCCATCTCTAGGCCGATGAGCTCGAGAAGCTTGAAGCCATCCATATTGGGCATGACGACGTCGCTGATCACCAGTCGAACTGGTTCCCATCCTTCCTCTCCCCGAAAGCATATCCAACGCTGTCCTAGCATCTGTCACCATCGTTCTTTGCATCGTAGGACCAAAATTCCAATCGAAAAAATAAAATTTCTAAACATTAAAATACATATCGTCTAGCCTAATATGGTATCATAATGGAATTATAAAAATAAGGGCACAACTAAGAAGAATGCAAGAACACACACCGTTGTAGTTGCAACACTTAAGCTGCCTCTCTAGGATCTTGAGGCGGACTTCGGTTGTCGTCGACGGCGAGCACACGCAACCCAATTTGGGAAGGTGTTTGTGTCCATCTCTTCGTCCATATCAAAAACATACACGACCAGTTAAAAAAAGCAACCACCGACCACCTAGTCCTAGCAAGGAACCTAAAAAACTTACCTGTTGCAATGGTTTTCGTCGAAGAACCTCCGGAAGCAACAACGATAAAGGAAAAAGCAAAGAGCGAGGTGATTGCCCGGTAAAGAATGAAGAAGAGAAATGCAGCGGGTGCGAGGGGAGGGCCAGGGGGGAATTTATAGTAGGGGCAGGGGGATTGGGGAGGAGCACGGATCGCAATGCATGCACACAACCGCAAAGATGGAAGGTTTGATCCTTGCAATATTCGCATTAATTCTTGGATTAGCTAACTACCAGCCTTGACATTGATGGATGGAAAACCAGCCAAAACACCCAAGAATCGCCCATGGTTTAAGAACTACTATGCGCAACAAAGTCCCGATAGAGTGGCAAGGGGGATCGGGGAGGAGCACGGATTGGAATGCATGCACACAACTACAAAGATTTTAGAAATGGGAATATGTTAATATCATAACTTCTGCATCGACCAATGCATATAGCTGTTTCTTATTACAAACAAGAGTGTTGTTGTCCAAGGATCTCAAAAACGAAGTTTGGAGACAAAGGGTACAAAATAAAGTACCTAAACGGCACATCTATAAACCAATTCTATTGCTAAGCCTCCAACCATGTCTTGAAAACAACTCCATCGTGGTTGTTTCAATGTTCACTATAAGAAATGTGTGGTTTTTTGACGTATTTAGCATGACAATAGGTCATAATGTCATTATATCATCCGGTTTATGACATTATGTTTGAGGTGCCTTGACTTAGTGACAATACAAAGATGTATGTCACAAAAAACGTCATATATCTAGGCCAATTTCATCTATGACAATATTTTCTACAACCCATCTTCATCATCTGGCGATCCTCATCCTTCAACAATAGGGACTAGAATCTGATCCAGTAGGTCTCCCTGAAAATAACTTTGGGGTTCCTCGAGGAGGTACAATGACGGAAGGTGTTCATCCTTATTGTGATGTGCATTAATTCCTGCTGCCTTTAGTTATCCTGTGTTTCCACCACCAGCCTTAGCCTTGCTGAGTTTGTCCTTTGTGTGCTGTGGTTTGCTTTAGTTTCTCGGTGGATGGAAAACCAGCCAAACCACCCAAGAATCACCCATGGTTTGAGGATTGTAGTCTATAGCGACTGGGCTCACCTGTCTTCACCGCCCTGATGGATGGGCCTCCAGATATACGGATACTCGCCGGCCGCTGGTGTACACGACGCAATTGGAGACCTCCGATGACCTGGTTTAATCTCACGAGAGTTTCCAACCCCACTATCTAGCTATCGGCCACCTAATTTGTTTTGTGTTGGAGCATCATTTGCTGCGTGGAGGTGCCGGCGAGGAAGCCGAGTGGATAGATCCTAGTGTGGCAAGCGCTGAACTGGTGATAACAGTGGTCACTGGTCAAACTGCATATCTTCTAGGTCGTTTCTATTATTATTTCCATATAGGGAATTAATGAATATATAATATATATTATAAATATAACAAGATCTGATTGAGAACTCTAAAAATCTAACAAGATTTGAAGGGCCTTGCTGGGTTACTCCATTACCCTATATTGATCTTAACGAATCTCAGCCAGATCTCTTTCCTTAACTGCGTCCGAGACAAAGTAGTTCAAATTACTAACAAAATCTCCACCAGGTCTTCCAGATTGAGTTTGTATAGGATAAATAATATAGTTTAAATGTATATTAATTTGGTCCAAATTGCTAACAATAAATATACCAGCGGCCCTCAAACTTGTAAGCGTGTGTCACATAGGTCCATAAACTTGAAAAAAGCATTTTTGAACCCCTGAACTTGCTTAGTGTGGTGCACCGTAGGTCCATAGTAGCCATGTGGCATCTTTTTGCTGAGTTGGCATGCTGACATCTTTTGACAAGATCAAATGTCTTTATTGTACCCATGGCTCTAGCTCCAAATATTTCTAGAGCTATGAATGACCAGCTCCAAGAATTATTGGAGCTAGAAGCCTGGAACTATGCTAAAAATAGGTCCCATAGCTTAAAGGCAATGTCAAGACCACTACAACAACGTATCTAAAATTTTCTCCAATATCCATCGAAGTTGCTGCATGGAGAACATCTTCTCAATGAAAGATCTTGTCACTAATCAAAAGAGCAGTTATCAAACAAGTCTACACTTCATTGGAGTTGAGTATCAATCCTTAGCGTTGATGTGTACAGTGTATTTTTCACTCCTATTTTCTAAAGTTGAGTAACTTTTTTCCACAATATTAAGATGCTTACAATGAAAATGCAACACCAATTCTATTATACACACAGGTTCACAACAAAGTGGGTAAATATGGTTTCAATAGATAGGGTTTCGATGTTGAGACTAGATATACATTGCTAGAAATAAGATACTAGGGTAGGGTTGTGATGAGAGTCAAACATAGTGGTTTGTTAAGTCCTTGGGTAAGAAGTCGCTGACTAACAGATCCCCTGACCAATCTCACATACCGCACAGAGGCTATACCCATTAGGTTTGCTCACATGCACCCTCGGAAGCGAGTCAGGGTGAGCTCGAGCACGCATACAACCCCTGCTATGGGTGCGAAGAAATGTTGGCCACTCCTTTGACATGGCCACGCAATCTACATGACACAAAAGGACAAGTGACATCAACAACTCCATGAGCAATGGGCTCCAGGGCCCACTCATTAGCTCACTAGACAGAGAGGCTCCTTCCCATTCAAGGAAGCCTTGAGGAGGTTAACTAGGGGAGGCCGTGCTGCAACATAGAACCCCTGATAGTCATGTGGTGGGTGATGGAAGTAGGTTTAGGTGGTCACTGAAGTGCCCTCACCCCCCCTACTCGATGAAGGAAAGGTCCATTCTATGTTGTGGCGGCACCCTCCCGCACCCGCTTTATGAAGACCATACACCAAAAACCCAAACCAATTTGTACTTGACTCTCCTCACGATATATGGGGAGGGTTGGCTCCCATAAAGGAGAGAGGCCGGTCAGATAGAACAACTACACTCGAGCTCAGCATGGAACAATGACCGTTCCTCCCATAACAACCTAGTTAGAGATGGCTGGTTCCTTATTTGCCACGGAACAATACCACTGTTGACAAGCCATCTAATAGTACTGAGCGATCTCCCACCAAACTCTCATCCTCCTCCGTGTAAGGCCTCAATTTGGGTGATCCTAAACACGGAGAACACCTTATTGCTGGATGTAGGACCATGATAACAGTGTGGTCCATGTTGGTCAAACTGCGTATCTTCTAGATCATTTATTTATTTATTATTTACAAATAGGGAATTAATGAATATATATTATATATTATAAATATAAAAAGATCTGAAGGGCCTTGCTGCGTTACTCCATTACTGTATATAGGAGATTAATATGTTAACTAATCTTAGCCAGATCTCTTTCCTTAATTGCTTCTGGGACAAAATAGTCCAAATTACAAACAAAATCCCCACTAGGTCTTCTAGATTGAGTTTGTATAGAATTATAATATAGTTTAGATGTATATTTGGTCCAAATTGCTAACAGATTTTTTTCAATCAAATGACTTCATTGTACCCATGGTTCTAGCTCCAAATATTTCTAGAACTATGAATGACCAGCTCCAAGAACTGTTGGAGCTAGAAGACTAAATTATGCTAAAAATAGGTCCCATAGCTCCAAATATTTGCGCTTTGTTGGCCGGAGGAGGTGTAGGTTATTTGTTGAATTACTAAGGAATAAATGTTAAACTAACTTAAAGTAGCTAAAAAAAATCTAAAAACTAACTTAAAGCATCACATAAAAAATTCAAGTGTTCTCGTAAAAAAGTTGCTACACATCCCTCAAAAAAGGCATACATGACTCACATAGTCCTATATGACTAAGTGAGAGATGTTCCCGGTTGTGAAGTATGTATAGTATCACTTCATCGAAATCATTTTAAGCTTTTATTGGATGACTATGGTGCCAAAATATTTTGTTGTGTGATTTTGTAGAATTTTCTGACCATGTTTAGTTATTACTATTATTATTTGTTGAATTAATAAGGAATAAATGTTAAAATACCTTAAAGAGCTAAAAAAAATATAAACATAGGTGCTTAAAATCATAGAAAAATGATTTATATGAACATAGGAAAAATAATCACGAATTTGAAGTTCATATGAGTGAGATTGACTAGTTTCAAATTTCATTCATGTATTATTAAGAAGTGAAAACTACTATTCTTGATGAACTTCACGAGTGGATGACGTAGTGGGGAAAGTTTCATACATTCTATGATGATTTTGTGATGACGAGATTTGGTCATGAAGGTGGCACACGATCCATCTCATCTATGACGATTTTGATCTATTGTTTTGTAATGATTTCTTTCTTTTTATCATTATTTTCGCGCCTGGGCTCCGTCACTCATGAACTATAACGAACATACAAATTTCGTCATTGAAATCACCTATTCTGTGACCAAATTTCAAAACGTGAATAGGTAATCGTCATTGATAAACACATTTGTACTAACGAAAGAAATCACCACGTCTGTCCCACGCTAAAGCATAAGTCTGAGGCCAGCCCGGTATCATAGGAATTGTGATGAGTTTGAGGGGTTTTCTCGATTTGTGCGAGAAGGTCTTCTTCTTAAGCCTTGTGTCTTACCCCCCCGGGTTAAGTTTTTCTAAATAATTCAAAAATAGAAAAACAAAATCATAAAAATCTCACCAGATCATCTTCCTTAATTTCTCCTGTGACAAAATAGTCCAAATCACCAACATAATTTTTTAGAAGAACTGTTTGGATTCACCTCAACTAACATTTAAATAAATAATTGCTAGAGTTAAAGTTTAGCCAGCTAAAGATTAACTAGCTAAACTTTTATCTAGGGGTGTTTGGATCCTCTAGCTAATTGAAATCCTTGACCATACTACTCATTAATTCAATTGTTTAGGTAGATATACTTTTAGCTAGGGTGTTTGGATGCTCTCACTAAACTTTAGCTAGGGTTTTGAGGCCTTTTAGCTGGCTTTAGCTATAGCTTGAAACAACTAAAAGGATTGTGTACATTTTAGCCACCATCTCAATTAGTAGTGTTTAGCTGTGGGTTGTTTGGTTACACCATTGCTAAAATTAGTCGGCTAAAGTTTAGCTAGTGCATCCGAATAGGTATATATTATAAAATAGTTTAAATGTGTATTTAGTCCAAATTACTATCGGTGTTTACCGACCAGCAACTCGTCAACTCATCATAGGCCTACCGGGGATGATTGTTTTTGGAGGGCTTCGATGTGGCATAAGTTGGAGGTTAACACAAGAGAACAATTTGTACTAGTTCAAACCCTCAAAATCGAGTAACAACCTTACATCTAGTAGGTGCGATGTCTTTTGTGTTGGATTGTATGATTGAGTTGGTTGTACAACCTCTTGACGATTTAGGGAGCTCTGCCCTCCTTTGCATAGTCTATAGTCATCAGTCCTAGTCGATTACAATAGACAGGTATTAGAAGGATCACGAGGTAGCACTACTACTAGGATTAAATACTAAGACTCTTAGGGTGACTAGGTCTTCGCCTGTCCTTGTGGGGGTACTTGGGGACTATGGCCCACAAGCCCCCGAGCTCTTTAGGGCTCATCTTGAAAGTCTTCTTGAATCTCTTAGAGCATACCAAGTAGAATCAAGATTCATCCAAGTACTTTCTTTAGAGAAACCATGATGCTCTCTTGAAATTAATATGTGCACCCGCTAGGTGAAGCATATATGCTTAGTCCCTGAGCCTCTTTGCCATTTAACATAAAAAAAGCTTTAAGGACTTGTCTTGAAACTGCTCCAATTCTTTTCGAAGAAATTTGATTGTGTCCTTTGAGGATATGTATCCTGCAGCCCCTGAGCCTAAAACCGACCACTTGGTAGTCGTTTATAGAATTTTGTAGACATCCTTAAGGGTGTAGCCGAGTAACTCACTTGATGAGCTTTATAACCTTTGAATCTGCCGCTTGGCCCCGAGCATAGTCGGAGTAATGCCGATTAGAGGCAGTAGTCGAGCCCCCAGCTTACTGCTCACTAAGTCATGGAGGTTAAGAAGCTTGATTGAAGCAACATAAGTTAAAGCGACACCAATCCAAAACACAAGTAGGGTATTCATGGGCCCATGGTTTCGCAATCTCCTCACTGTAGGCTTCATATCACCCCCACCTTGCAACTCCTAAATCATAGAGAAGAAGGTTCATAGGAAGACTAGCAGATTGGAATGTGCCTCATCTTGTGGGGAAGTTGCCAAGTAAGGCAACGCGGACAAGGTGCCTCACCCAACGGAGTATTGGCCAAGTAAAGCAGCCCGCGGTGGCGTGCATTACCCAATGAAGTAGTGACCAAGTTGGTCAACCTAGGCACGTACCTCACCTAGCAAGGTAGAGGTCGAGTAAAGTAGACCGCAGGGGCGTTTGCTTTACCCATCGAAGTAGTGACCGGTTAAGGCAGCCCGTGGAGGCGCGTACCTCACCCTAGGACGTGGTTCAGATCTGGTGCCCTGCAAGGTAAATAAATATACAAAAGTATATAGTAATTGATATACAAGATGTCAATTTGGGAGCACATCCCAGCATTATGGAATATGAATGAAAAATTAATTAATTGGGAGCATGTCCCAGCATTACGAAATGCGTAAATTTTTTTTTCGTGTCTTGCTCTTGCTGGGCCATGTAATTTCCCTGGTAAGTGTACTTAAGCATCACTCCTGTGAGTAGGTTTCACGGACTAAGGTGTATGCTTCCCGAGTACTTTAGTGACCATTAACTGAAGACTGTAGAAGTCGGCGCTGCACGAAAAAGATAGCACACAAAAAGTGTGTATTGGGTGCTGTCCAGACTACAAGCACAAAGCTATGAGTAGTAGGGAACACATGGTATGGCCGCGGAGGCACATAGATAGTATCCAGAGATATATGAAGATTAAAAACTATTTATAAAAATATTAAAGCGTGACTAAGCTTGATTAACAGTCGCATGGAAGAATCGGTGCATGATCCTGGCGTTTTCAGCTTAGTCGTCATGCTCGAGATACACTCTAACTGCTAAACTGAAAATGATACACACAAAAAAAGATGTGTATATTAGAGGAGCAAGTACATTTGGATAGCTAAAACTTACATAGAAGCTGATTAAAAAACTGATCAAATACACCGGTTCAAATAGTTTATGAAATTAAATCATACCACTGGATACATAGCTGAAGCATACATGAAAACTGGACCCATCTGACATAACCTTGTCTACGATCACAACTTAAAAAAGGACCCCCAATAGGGGCTAGGATGTTTAAAAATGACCACCAAAATTCAAGCCGAAGAGAAACATATAGCCATATATATAGGTGTCAGGTGTTGCAGGGGTGGCACACCCACACCTCCTGCCAAACTTAACACCACAGGTTAAAAAACTACAGCATGATACAAAACAGAGCCAGCTAGACTACACTAGAGAAACATGGGGATTCAATCCAAGATTGCCTGCTCCTAGCTTAGCCTACTAGAAACTGTGCAAATTTGCGGATACAACATGCTGCAAGAACCATGAATTGGTCAGCAGCTAGACGATGCAGAAACGTCTCGATCTCTTCCAGAGTCAAGGTGCAAATTCCCAGTTGCCGTCAATGAAAGAATCACCATTGTTGACGAAATCCCGCTGAAAAAAAAAACAAGTTCAGTTAGGTAAAGATAATATAAGTAGTAGTTATCAATTTCACATGCAGATCCTTAGTATAGACGTAGTAAATCTGAAATAAGCTAGTAATTTAACATGTCTGATGCCAAGGTTATGCACGAACAAGCAATGGACAGAGTACTAACAACTAGAAGTATATTTTTGTTTAGCTAGAAGTAACTAAGCCAACATCAGTTAGGTAAATTCTTCATGTATTAATTTACTTTTGCACAAAAATGCGAAATGGAATACAATGAAAATAAGGACAGACAGATTTATGCATAAAAAGGAGAAAGGATCTTACTTGATTAACCAAGTAATCAAAGAAATCATCCAAGTGATCACTCTCAGCATTTTGTGCTAATTGATTGATGTTGTTCACTTGGTCACCGGGAGCATGCTGATTTACATTGCTACCTTCGTGGAGGTCACTTGCACCACCACCATTCAGAACTTGGGTGAGGATGGCAGAATTGTCTATCTGAAGGTCAGGTCTGGTGCCTGAAGAACTAGCCAAAGCAGAATTGTCAGGTCTGGTGCTTGAAGAATTAGCTAAAGCAGAATTTCCAATCGGCATTAATGTAGTTTGCGTGCTGTTTCCAAAGCTGAATGGTGCCACCTGCTCTGTGAAACCTACCACTGGTACAACTTTCCCCATGTTTGCTGCGATTTTCTTCTGATACCTATTTCCAAAAGTTGGAATCTGTCCAGAGGAGCCTGCAAGTCTTGATAACTGGTTGATCTTGAAAATGTTACCCTGTGATGGATCTTTAGATGTTCCTACATTATGACCAAGATCAGAAAACCTTGATGGCACAACAGCTTTGCAGGAGTTGCTAGGTCCAGCAAGTCGGTGAACTTCCCTAGCATCCTTGTTAAATAGGTCAGCAGAACATGATTGAAGCTGAACCCAATGCTTGTTCACCAAGTCAGGAGATTGCAATGGTAAATGATCAGAAGGAGCCATCATCTCACCATTTTCTATGTCTTCGAAAGGAATACCTTTGCTTGATCCCAAAATCTTGCCACGTAATATGCTTGCATAGGAGCTGCAAGAGCGAGATGAAGAAAAGCACATGTTTGACGTCAATGGTGGATTGCCATGTGAGTTATTTGCAAACCAACTGCCAGAAGGACCAGAAGGGAAGCACTTGGCAGAAGAGATGAATCTGCTGATATCCTGCACTGGCATAGGCATACCATCTTTGGGTAGATCGACACCGTGGCCAACTGGTTCCATATCTGACCGAGGAATGCCCAAGCAGTTTTTCTGTGAGCTCATGACATGAACTGACTGTGTGGGCAGCAGAGTTTGGATTCTTATTGTAGATGAGGAATTCATCTTTGAAAAATGCTTGCTTGAGCTCGGAGAGTCAAAGAAGGAGGAGACGTTCATGTTTCTCCACAATGCTTCAGTTTCATCAGCAAATGGATTAGAATTCCTCAGTGTTCCCTCACCGAGCTTTCTAAGGTAGATTCGGTACTTCTGAGATCAAAATAGAAAAAAGAAACATTTTGTTAGGAAACAAAGTTTATCCAAATATCTTTAACAATAATATAGTGGAAAAGAACACAAACATAGTGATAGAGCATAAGAGTAGAAACTAAACCTGCAGATGACTGGCCACATTATCTCTAGTAAGGCCATCTACATTCATGATTTCTAATATTTTCTTAGGAACAGCCCCTGCATTTACAGCAACAAAATATATGTTAAGATAAACATATTTAATACTGGTGGGGCGGTCTTTCCCCACCCAGCCGAGTTTTTTTTATAAACATATTGAATAGAAGAATTGTTGATAGATAAAACCATGAAACATGAGAACTTACTGTGCATGCCAATCTGACTCACAGCGTCTACAAACTTCCGGTGTAGTTGACCAGACCACTGGACCCTTTGCTTCTTCTGTGATGATGTATTCTCATTTTCCACCTCATCAGCAACATCCACAACCCTTTTGTTTTTCTTTGAATACTTCTTTCTACTGTTTGCTCCAATCTTCTCACCTTCATCAGCATCCCCAGTTGGCAACTTCTGAACATCATCATCACTACAACTGCTGATGCTGTTTCGTGGACCAGGCTTCCTATTCTTCACCACATGTGTCCATATGCGCCTAAGTTGTTCGACGCGCACTGGCTTCACAATATAATCACAGGCCCCATGTTTTATCCCTTTTACTATAGTCTGTGTCTCGCTGTTTGCAGATAGCACTGCATGATGTAAGGTATCATAAGTCAACTATGACATAAAAAAAGTTAATAAGATTGATCAATAGAGTGGACGATAAACGATCTAGTGGCCTTCATGTTCAGTAGACTAGGGACAAATTTCAATTCTAGTTTTTGTTGGGCATTGCATTTGCATGTACCTTCATCTATATCTATATCTCTTATAAGAACAAACCCCACTAGCTTATTTGTCTGTGATTTCGTGAAGCCACCTCACCAAAAAGGGCCCTACCATCCACTAATAACTTTGCATGCATTCTAATAAGATTGCATATCATCCCGTAGTGCTCGCATATCATCCCAAAGTGCTCCTCCGTTCCCGTCATCCTCCCACCTGTCGTTCCCGTCCACGTAGTGCTCAGCAAATTACTCTCCGTCCTGGAGACATGGAAACAACTAGAAACAACTACAGCTGCCTTGCCATGGAGGTGAAACCGGCTGCATTCAATTCTGCATGCATGTCCAATCCCATCCCCCACAATCTAGGAACTGCTCAACGCTCACCCATCGAACTGATTCATTTATTGTTTGAGAGTTCCATAAATCTAATTGTCTATATAAATCACCAACTTTTGGTGTTTGATTGTTCGAACACTTAGATCCCATTATCATCAGGTTTGGGCAATCCATTTTGGTGGTTCGACCTTACTACCTGCATGGCACGTCATCAGTCCTCCACCCCCCCTCTCTCTCTGATTGCTCTCTCTCCCAGGAGCCTTTTTTTTTTCTGCAGGGCTCTCAACTAGGTGCCCATGTTTATTCTGCAGGCAGTAGGTAATCCGGCAACTAATTACTTCCTTTTTCCTTGATTTGTCAATGCTACTAAGGTTTTCCATCAGAACTATGGCTACAGGGATAGTAGTGGCTCATTTGATATAGATATGAAAATATGTTTCATTCGATAACTCTATCGGATCTTACTTTTGTTTTCTTAGTTAGACCAAGTTCTCATTTTAAAAGATGGTAATATTATTTCTGAAAAAAAAAAAAACAACACACGATAATGGTTTGAGATGCCTCGTCGTCTACTTACTATATGTATATTCGGCTGCAGGGCAACGTGACATTGTGTATGTCCATCAGGTTGATAATTGTACCTTTTTTTTGGCATAAGATGTCATAAGACCTTAATCACTAAAACTCTACTATTTACACAAGAAACTGCTAATTTCAACATTCCTGAATTTCCTGCAGCAATGTGCAGTGAATTCACCTAGTTTTTAAGAAAAATGTACATGTCATACTCATAGTAAATGAATTCTATATCATTTCCACTTTTGTCATTTATTAGAATGGGGCATTGTTCACATCCTTATGGAAACTCTAGTTATTATGAAAACCGACAGTAATGAACCAAACTGCATGCGATAAATTCAGAAGTTATCTTGGTTGCACCTTGTTCTTGCTAATCCTTGGCTTTGTACGAAACCGTACATAAATGACAAGATTCAATTGTTAGATTACTGGTGCTCGTATTACTTAAATATGAACAAATGGTAGCACAAGAAACTACAAGGAACAATATCATAGTTACTGATTCCAACCTACTACATATGAACAAACCAGTAGCATATGAAATGATCTACAAACAACAGTTCAGTAGCTACATTTTGGATTAAACGATTTGAATTTGTTAAAAATTCTTTTGCAGCTGAAATTATTGAAATTCACAAAGTTTCATCTAAATTGCAGTAAAAACAGTTAGATGAAATCTGAAAAGGTGAATTTCTAAATGGCGGTTCACTAATATGCTTCCTACTTTGCATTTATAACTTAGCCGTAGACCACAGCATAGCTAGTGCACAAGCTTCAAGTATGACTAGAAGGGGTGTTTGGTATGAACTCACATCTGAAGTACTACATGCATAGTGAAGCTTGTCCACTGAAAAGGTACGTACTGGGAAATGGTTGAAGCCGACCACCCCTTCTAGTCATAATTGAAGCTTGTCCACTAGGCTGTGGTCATATACGGCTAAGTTATAAATGCAAACTAGGAAGCATATCAGTGAACTATTCAGGTTTCATCTAACTTTTTCAATGTGTATTTTGTTGTGTATCGAGGTAATGTGTATTTTTAATATGTACCTTCAGAGGGAAAAAAAAATTAGAACAAAGAGGGAGTACTTCAGATGACTCTGGTAAAGAATTATTTGCCATAACTTGTGAAACTAAAACAATATCATTAATAAGTCAATCAACACCATAGCGCTTATTAACAAATAGTAACGGTCTAACGGACAAAATTTTAGTTTCCATGCAATGCTTATAAACAGACTTTAAGTAAGCTACAAACGACAAAGATAAGTAGCCAGCTCCCATGTACTTAGCACGTAGGAACAGACAGCAACATACAAAACAGGTACACAAGCACAGTTATTAGCTTGATTGTATCTGAACACATGTCCCCGGAAATCAATATTTATGATTGGCATATGTACCATTTATTGATATCCTACCCGAACATTCATAACCAGCAGCTCTACCGAGTTATAATAACCATTCAATGCATCTATCCAGAAGGCTAGAACAACGTCTAAAAACGGTAGTACTACAAATTCTCTATGCACAAAAAAAAAAAAAAAAAAAAAAAAGAAAATGTGTTTGAGCAAGGGTGGGGTTTACTGATGACTGGGAGATCCATCTCGAGGCTGATCAGCTCGAGGAGCTTGAAGCCATCCATGTTGGGCATGACGACGTCACTGATCACCACGTCGAACTGGTTCCCGTCCTTCCTCTCCTTGAGCATGTCCAATGCTGTCCTTGCGTCCATCACCACCGTCACTATTGTGTCACACCAAAAATAAAATCACCCAAATAATTTCATCATCTCGCCTAAAATTGCATCACCCAAACAATGGAATCATCTGGCTAAGAAGGCAAGAACACACACCGTTGTAGTTGCAGTACTCCAGCTGCCTCTCTAAGATCTTGAGGCAGACGCGGTCGTCATCGACGGCGAGCACGCGCAGCCCCGCTGGGAACGAGTCTGTGGCCATCTATTCCCTATTGAAAACGATCAGCTCCATTGAAGCGACAGCCGACCACCAAATCCAATAGGAACACCCGTGCCCAAAGCTGAGAAAACTTTCTTACCTTCTGCTGCAATGGTTTCAGTCCGAGATCAACCTCGTGGATCAAGCCACGCAGTCGACGGAGGGAAAAGCGAAGAGCAAGAGGCGATTTCCAGGTGAGGAAGAGCACCGCGGCGACTGCACGGGAAGGGGCATTTATAGGGTGATTGGGGGGAGGGGCGTTTGGATGGGAATGCATGCCCGCGGCTGCAAACATGGAAGGTATTCTTAATTGCGATCTGGAATCGACCTCATATTAATTCCTGCCTCAGTTTCTTGATTGATAGAAAACCCACTGGGCCACTCGAGAATCGCCCATGGTTTAAGAATTGCAGTCTGCGGCGGCCGGACTCGCCCGTCGTCGCCGACGACCCTGACGGAGGAGCATCCGGAGATCTGGATTGGCCTGCCGGCCGTGGTGTAACTCGAGACCTCCGGCGTGCTTTCGAGGTGCCGGCGAAGGAGTAGAGCGGATCGTGGTATGGCAAGCGCTGACCTGGTGATAACAATGTGGACCACGCAGGTCAAAGTCAAACTGCGTATCTTCTATCTGGTTTACTTTTATTTATAGTTAAGTAATTAATAAACAATTTTAAAACAAAAACAAAATCACAGATATCCCACCAGAGCTCCTTCCATAATTGCTTTTGGGAGTTGGGACAAAATAGTCCAAAATACTATCAAAATTTATAAAGATAAATATTTATGTTTAGTCCTTAATTAACAAAATCCCACCAGGCCTTCCGGAATGAGTTTGTAGGATAAATAAAATAGTTTAAATGTATATTTAGTCCAAATTACTAACAAAATTTCTCAATCAAATGTGTCTTCATTTTACCCATGGCTCTGGCTCCAAAGATTTCTAGAGCTATATATATGGATGACCAGCTCCAAGAACTGTTGGAGCTAAAAGAGGTCCCATATAGCTTAAGGCAATGTAAGGTTCGCTACAACAACGTATCCAACATTTACTCCATTATTATCCATCGTGAAAGTTGTGGCATGGAGAACATCTTCTCAATGAAAGACCTTGCCACAAATTGAAGGAGTATAAGGGGTGTGTTTAGTTTGACAGGTACTGTAGCACTTTTTGGGATTGCATGGCAATTGAACATGGCCTAAGTTTAGAGGACCAGAAATGCATTTTTAAAGTTGTGTGGCCTATGTGTTCCACTTGACAAGTTTAAGGTACTCCGTGCATTTAACTCATAAAAAATTATGGCCTAGCAATACAAGTATTACACGCCCCGGAGACCCGGACACGGCGCATTACCTATTGATGGATTGGGGCAAGTAGAGGGTTCGTCCATAAAAATCTGTTGCCTTTGTGTTGCCTAGTTTAGAGTCCAGGCAAGAACCTGGAATCGGGACCTATGTTTAGCGATAAAATGGACTACTTTTAAACGAATCAGAGTGGGTACCGTTGGAAGCTATGCCTTTTGGTTCCAAATGCCCCTATAGTTCAGCATGAGGATATAGGGTGTTTTGATTTGTGTGCTGAACCGTTTTCAGGCTGGCTCTGTAATGGCCATAAGGCCTGATTTTGTTGGCTGAACGCCATGCTCTGTGCTGTGAACTGTTATTCTTTATAATGAAGCAAAGGAAACCTCTTTTCTAAAAATAAAATAAAATAAAAATTCCTGCCTTCCCTAGCGGGGCCTAATACTTACGACAATACAAGGCTGGTTGTTGTTAGAGCAACTCCAACAGTACCCTAAACCAACTCCCAATCCTGTTTTTTTGGGGAAAAGGAGAAAAACTCTCATCCAACAGTACCCAATATCATGTCCCAATCTTTGGGTAACTCCAAAACACCGGCAAGGAACTCGTATATTTCCGCGCTCGATACGCGCTCCTATCCTCGTCCCAAGAAGGTTTCGCGGGAGAGAAGTTTCACGGAACTTCCGTTCGCCGTCGAGGTACCTCTCCTTCCCCTTGCCGATGATCCTTGACCGCCAGTTGTCCTCGAGCGGAGACGTCGTGGCCGCGCCATGTAATCGAGCGCAGGTACCCGTGGCCTCTTCTTATCGATCGGAGGACCAGCACGTGAGGTCATCGGCAGGTTAATTGCGTCTAGGTCATCGACCGGGTGCCTTTCTGGCCGCTGGACCAGCACTCGCCCAGGTTGGCCGGCACCTGGACTCTTCGCGTTCTTGGCACGCCGAGGCTATCGCGAGGCTACCATGTCCGCCTGTAACCGCAGCCACAGCACGTCTTCGTGAGTCGCATGCTATCACCTCGCCATGCAGCTTGGCCCTCTCGGCTTTGACGTGCTGCACCATTGCTGCAGCCTGCATGCATAAACAATGCAATCAGATTCAGTTCGCGTTCATGGCACGTCGAGGCTATCGCGAGTGCACCCAGACCTCGCGATGCCCCGCGCTAGGGCCGGCAAGGACCGAGGATGATCGCGCAATGAGCAGTGGTGGGCGGCGGCGATCCCCCCGCGCTACCGGGAACAGGACTCGCGCGGCGATGCCCAGGCGCGTGACGGATTCGCGCGATCGAGGAGCTCCGCGATGGGACGGGATACGAGGGCGGCGATCGCGCGCCAGGGGCTGGAGTCCCAACGACCGGGCCAACTAATCCCATCTAGTGGGCCTAAATTTGGTTATTAAGAGATAATTATAGGGTACTGTTGGACATTGACATTTTTTTCTTACCCTATTTCTTTTTGGGAGGTCGTAAACTCATGGATATTGGGGAAAAATATAGGGTACTGTTGGAGATGCTCTTAGGAGTAAGGATGAAAACGGTATGCAAATATCCCATATCAAACCGCATCGTTGTCTATATTTAACCCGGTTGAATTCGTATTTGGAAACAATTTTGAAATCAGATCAAAATTCTGAATACCAAATTAGAAACCGCTTGGACTACCGATGAAAACAGCACGCAAATATCTCATATCGAACCACATCGTTTTCTCCATTTAACTTGATTGAATTCATATTTTTAGATAACTAGCAAAACATGCCCGTGCGTTGCACCAGAACATATGTGTATAATACTCTTGCTAATAGCAAACATGCCTGATACTCTGCTAATAGCAAACATGCCTGATACTCTACAGAGCCATGGATGTGGGTGTAACCTCAGCGCCCCATCATTGTCATGCTAGTGCCAGGCTAAAACGGGCTTGGTACCACGATAACAAATCCTACATCGCTTCAACACGTTGCTCGGTGCCAATGGTCACGACACGAGGCGTGGGGTCCATCAGACAACAAAGGGAACTTCCAAGGATATATGGAGCCAAATGAATAAAAGTTTTAGTCTGGTAGTAGCAAAGTATTGATAAAGTGCCACAGCAACACTCTAACATAACTCTAGTATCTCCAGGGCTCCTTTGTGAGCGGGCGTTGAATGGGTGCGATCCAGCCAGTCGGTACTCCTGTGTTTCTCTCAGTTTCAATGACATGGAAGTGTTAGCCATTTATTTAGTGGTGCACGCACTACTACAAATTCGCACATCACTGCCGGGATCTACTCCACCGGCAGTGATAACCAGTTTAGGTGCGGGAAAATCAGAAAATCCATGTACTCAACCAAAAGTGACAGTGAAGATTTACATCACTACCAATTCATATTATGCCCCGGCAGTGATCTGATGGACACATATCAATGTCGGGTTTAACCAACAGCGATCTCACTGCCTTTCACTGCTAGTGACAGACAACTAGGATTTGACAGATCCAGTGATGTGCTGGTTTACTATCAGTTTGCATAACTACCAGCGGTGATAAGATGACAACACAAAAAGGTGATAGGAGTGTTCTCTCCTTCCTACTCTGTTCGATCCTGAGAACAGTGCCGCACGTTCGGTCCCTCCCCTCCATTGTTGCGGCCTTTCTAAGCCCTGAAGCAATCGCTTGTATTTTGAAGAATGGCTTGTTGTTTATGGTTTAAGGTTAATAATAAGCATCTACTCCATTGATTTTGTTCCCTAATTACCTTTGTTTTCGTGGCTACATTGTTTGATTCTTCTTCTTGTTCTTTCTATATTATAGAGCCACGAGCTTCAATTGGACTTAATTTGTGCAAGGCTTCCAAGCAATTTGTGGAGAACCCGTCATCCAAAAGGCTGGTTGTTTCCTAATTACCGCATATTCATGTGATGCTATAATCAGTTCTTGTTAGGATGAGAGTTGATATTTTACAATTTTGACAATCAAAATATATTTTAGTTTATGTGTTACCTGCCAACCACATTGTTTCGAGCTGGATTGATCAAGTCTTCGATTTTAGTTTGTACATAACAGGCTCACTACCCAACTGTTATTAAGTTACCTGCTTGGACCTTACCACGTCAGTAGCGTCTGGGGACCGGATGCCACCATCACATGCTCCACCATGTTCATCCAACCGTCGTGGTCCAAGATCCTCATGACCGTGCCACCCTCCCAAAGGAAGCCCCAAAGATTCAAAGAAAAGGGCCATGTCCTCGCCATATGGGAGGTGGAACCTGTGGGTCCTGTAGACTATATCTATCGATCGCAGCGGTGATAAGAGGCCCATCCATGTCAGGTAGACCATCATTGACAACCTGGATTCACTACTACTAATAGCTTCTGTAGGGGCGGCTCATTTGGAGCAGTAGGGGCGGTTTTCGAAACCGCCCCTAACTCTCCGTTCCTACAGTGGCATCACTGTAGGGGCGGTTCTATGAGCCGCCCCTACTGTGGTCACTGTAGGGGCGGCTAATAAGACCAACCGCCCCTACTGTGGCTTTCATTAGGGGCGGCTCAATATAAAACCGCCCCTAAAAAATCTTTGTAAAAAACCACCCCTAAAAGGAAAAACAGGGGCGATTGAATCTAAAACCGCCCCTAAACTGGATTTGGCGCCAAAAAAAAATCAAAACTAAAATATATATAGCCGCCTCTATAAACATCTATAATTCACAATTCTCACAATATATGTACATATTATATTCAATAAACATCTATAATTCACAATTCTCACAATATATATACATATTATATTCAATAAACATCTATAATTCACATAACTCACAAAGTATCATCTCCATTACTCAATCTTACAATAAACATTCATTATTCACATAAGTTACAAGTTCAATCTCATCTCTTAGTTCACCTCCCTATTGCTAGCCTTTCCCACTCACGAAAATGTTGAAGTTGTGGATTCTTCTGCAACGCGGAAGTACGATCAAGGTAGCAACCTTTTGGATGTATAGCATGATCTAATATGAAGTCACAAAGGCTAGCCACGAGTTCCAAGAGGTCATCATCTCGGTAAGGGTCCCCTTTTGTCCCTACCGGCGTCTCGCCTATACAATTAGGAGATAATAAAAAGTTAGCCTATATATAGAAACACATAGTGAGCATATACATAGAGAGAAAGGAATGAGCATATATACCAAGTCCGGGTGTCTCGTGTGCGAAAGGTCATTACTCATCGCCATGCATACGTAATATCAACAAAGAACACTTCCGGGCTTTTGCTTGGCACCTTCTGTGTATATAAAATTGTTAGCAAATGCATTTGAGATTATGCGATGCGAGGTAGGTCATACTTACACAAGTATCTGTTTTGACGCCTTACGGCTCACCCTTCATTACGGCAAGATGTCTCCCATTCAACTTTTTAACATACCAACGGTATGCCCTGTTGAAATTGATATTCACAAATACAACATGTTAGTATGTGACAAAAAAAAAGTTAGGAGGTTGTATTGAATCATATAAGAGGATTGACGTTAATTATACGATTTGAGAATCGCTATGAAGTCGGAATAATGTGCGGCCGGAGTGTGCGGTGAATCCAAAACCCACGCGACGCTGATCCCGACATCGACACATATAGCGATCCGATGGTTACTTGCATAAATTCAATCGAGAGGAAAACGATAAGCTCATTTTGCGTATAATATGTATTAACCAACCTTTATATACAGATTGAACTTACCCGAAGTGGTATGGTAGCCATATACTATGATTGTTTTCGAGATTTTGAAAGACACGGCTAAGTATGCCGCCATGTTAATGGCTGCGTCCTTCATTGCCTTCTCGCCGGATTTTCTCTTTCTCCTCCACGGTCGATCCACCCGCTAAGTATTTGCTATCCGGTTTCCATTGCTTAGGAAATGCAAAGCGTGTTTGTGCTATTTGTCGAGGATCCATGTATGCATTTTTCGGACACGGAACCTGTTTTTGCAAGGTGCGCTTGCATACTAAAAGAGATCGATTAGGTTAGTTACAATGTTATCAAAATATCGCAATCATACCATATTAAGAGAGAAAAGGACTTACATGCAGTAGATGTGAACTAGATTAATGTCCATTTCACCGAGGTGATACAATGTATGCATGTCATCGAAAGTGAAGGCAATCTCACCACCAGGTCCACTGAGAAGGCCATCGGGGTAGTGGAGTGTTATCTCGGTTGTGTCTGTCCTCTCAGATACCAACAAGTACCAATCATGAAACTTTTTCATTCCATGTGGCATCTTACGCATGACATCGTTTGGTAGGAATATCTTGCCTCTTTCATAATTTTTTCGGGCGGTTCCTTGACCATCCGATTCTTCCAACATCGGGATACTTTTTGGCCGGAAAGTGATTGATGACCCGAAGGGTCAGAAGTCTGTCCTGCTACTTCTTTGACTTGGTTTTGTGGCTTGAACTGATCATGGGTGAACCACCTGGACACCAACGAGACGTCCTTCATCGGCACAAAGACGGGCCTGCAATGGATTGGATGCTTTTTCCTAAGCTCCAACTCCTCCCAAAAATCCTCTGATGCCATAACTTGTTCGGTACGAAAGGCCCCTGGTGGAAGCTGCATGTCTGGAATTTGCTGCTTCTCTTTACCCTGAGTTTCTTTCGGAGGCACCTCTGTTTCTTTCGGAGGCACCTCTGTTTCTTTCAAAGGCACCTCCGTTTCAACTAGAGTTTCTTTTGAAGGCACCTTTCTCAGAGGGCGTGGAGAAGAGTGTGGCATCTCAGGCATTTGTCGGTCACGAGGAGGGGAGTGTGGCATCTCAGGCATTTCTTCATCACGTGTTGGTGAAAGTATCTCCCCCTCCTCGATAACTCCTAGCCGTGGAAAATTGGGTGGGGGAGGTGAACAACCGGTTAATAGGATGTCTCATTTGTGCCAGAGGATGAACTGTCGAATGCATTGCCCGAGTTTGGACACTCCCTCAGGAGTCGGGTGGTCAAGGTCATAATCCATGTAATGGGGCTCCACGCTATGCACCTCGACCCTAGTGTAGTCCGCGGGATAGGCTTACCATGCCACTTGCCCCCCCCGGGGGATGTGCCACACCCGTTGCGGCAAGCTTGACAACTTGAGCCCTTCCGACGAGAACCACACATTGGCAACTAGTTGGTTCCCGTATGCGATCGGCGGTGGTTGTGCTGCGGTGGAACCTTGGCTGCTAGGAACTTTCGGAGGGCTCCCGACTCGCAAGTTGGGCGGCGGGTTCGCGACACGACCCTCTTTCCTCGAGCACCTTCGCTACCATGGCCATGACTGTGCTTTCAAGTTCCGGCGCTTGGTCTCTACCATGCTTCTTGTATGTGTGCTGGTCCTCTTCAAAGCCATGTCTCCAGGTTGTTCTTTTCCCTATGCCCCTGGTGCGTGTTAACACAAAAATTTGGTAGAGCCCGAATGACTAATGGGCCGACACACGATGGTTCGGTAAGGGGTCATTCGGCTAGTAAAAGGCAAAGCAAATGACAATCGTAGCGTTCGGGAAGTCGTTGTTATTCGGCTAAGGAGCCTGAGTCCGAGAAGGAGCTGAGCAAGAGATGGTTCGGCAAGCGTGGAGCATCAAGGAGAATATCCAAGGACGAGGGCCCACATCACGTGCAATTCCCACGACTCCGAGAAGACTTGGAGGACAATGTATCTTAGCTAGATATTTTTGTTATTATTATTCGTAATTAGTTAGGACTCGTCAACGCCCGGTATAAATATAAGACCCCGAACTCGTAAACAATCTACCCAAAATCAATACAACAAACCCGGCTCCGTGCCTTGGCTCCGGCCACCCTTCGAGTCCGATCGTGTCGCCGATCTCTGCGATAGGATTCATCGACCCGTCGACCTCCGTAAGTATCGGCAACCTTGCACCATGTCTAGTATCGTCGGGCGGATTTAGATTATTGCAAGAAGTCTTGTTCACGCTTAGTATCGTCGGTGGATTTAAGCTATCGGGGGCAAGAGGGTTCTTTTGTTGATCATGAGCCATCCGGTGGGCTAAGGTCCGGCCGAGAACTAGTTATCGGCTTCATTAGATTTTGGCAAGATCTAATGAATTCATTAAGTTACCACGTGTTTGCAATGCTTTCAATTTATTTATTTAATTATGTTTGCACACACTTTTTGCCCAATTTAGATTGAGAAGTCTCGGCTTTATCTTATCATAGATTTAGTTGCTTTTAGTGCTTTCATTGTTCATCTTACCATGCTACTAGATCTATCTGTTTATCATAGCCGAGAGATAGATCAATTTAAGTTGTCATGTGTTGTGGGTTCGTATACGTTTAGATCTTGACAGATCAGGTCATCCGGTGGATCTGAGATCTTTGGGTTACTCTAGAACTAGTCATCCGGTGGACTAGAGATCGGTTTAATCGATAGGTTTTTACGTAGGGTAGTTCCTTCTTCATGGACCCCGATTCGGCAAGCGTGCCGAACACGGTTATGCTTTCACGCGTCATGAATATCTATGATGTTTATGATTTATATTCTCTTATTTATCATGTTGTCAATTAACTCGATCTATGCAATAGAGCTTTACGATAGCACATCATAATGATCGATTTATTTGTTCGGACATGTTTTTCATGATCATTCTAAAAATTTATTATTACATCATATCTTCATATATGTTTACCAAATGCATTCATTATTCATTGACGATAGCTCTCATAGCTATATGTCTTTACATCTGGCCTTAGAGCCATACATGCGGAACTATCTTGGTCTCACCGGGCATGTTCTAGATCTCACGCTTACCTCCTTGTCAATTAACAGGTCAAATTGGTCGCACGCCTCAAGACGCTCGGGCGTAGAGTAAAGCCGCCTATTCCGGCTTGTCGGTGTGCGCGGCGCAAGGAGTAGAATTTTTGTGCCTACACACTTTTTGGCACGCCCAGTGGGACACGTCAAGATCAAAACATGATGCCCGACAACGTCGACAAGGACAAAGTCATTCAGGTCCAGATGGATGACTTGCCTCCCGACTTGGGAGGCTATGGTGAGAGATATGTGCGCATTCTTCCTCGCAAAAAGTGCATGTCATGCTTCTCCAAGCAAAAGAGCGGTACAATCATCCAAAAGACGGATCTTCCAAAGATATTGATGCCCGGTGACAAGGGATATGCTCAACAAGTATCTGATGAAGAAGAGGGGGGCAGAAAGGAAGATGAAGAACCAAGTCCTCGAAGAAATCCGTCGGATGGAGGAAATTGTTGCACCGCCGTGGGGAGTGCAATGACCAATCACAACACGGCGTTCTTCAACACTTTTCGTGATATCATGAAGGCTAGCTTTGGACCCGAGTTTGATCAACACTTTGAGGCTCGGCTTGGTGAGCTTTCGGGGCCAAGATATATACATGTGCCAAAGCCACCACCAAAGAAAGGAGCTACACATCAAGAATCTAGAGGAGAGAACAAGACACCAGAAAAACCAGAGGGATCCGAAGCCAGGACTCATGGAGAAGCGGCGTTCGGTGCACCTAGGAATCCTCCAAAGATACAACACATACTCAATAGCTCCAATGGCCAGTGGGTTGCAGAGAAATCCCTTTGGCCCTGGTTACACAGAGTTCGTTGACTACTCCACAATTCATGCTATGCCAAATCCTAGGTATAAGCCACCAAGCGGTCGGGACCATCTCATGGACCACGTAATTCAAATATGGATATACTCCTAGCGAGGATGGCCGATATGATGCAACACCAATTTGGGATCAAGCCCAAGAATCGGCCCTATGTGTATTAGTCACCCTATCCTGATTGGTACAACAGAGTGGTGCTTCCTTCAAGACTGAAACCTCCAACCGACTTGACCAAGTTCTCTGGACAAGACGACACCTCTACTACCGAACACATCAGTTGGTATCTGATTTAGTTGGGAGAGCTTGCCAATGATGAAGCATGGAGGATTCGCTTCTTCCCATCATCCCTTACAGGGCCGGCTTTCACATGGTTTGCTACGTTGCCGGCCAATTCTATTGGAACATGGTCTGAGCTGGAAGACAAATTTCATTCATACTTCTACAGCGGTTCCAATGAGAAAGAGCTCGTTGACTTGATGGGGTTAACACGTATATAACGAGACACCACAAGAGTTCTTGCGTAGGTTCAGGGAGACAAAGAATTCCTGCTACTCTTTGAGCTTGCCAGACCATCAGTTGCCGGCTGTAGCCATTCGGGGTATGCATCCAGCCATCAGGGAAAAGCTAGCCGGCATGGAGTTTGATGACCTAGGACAACTCTCAAGGCGTCTGTCACTCATGGCCAATCAGTTCGAGCATCAAGAAGGACACCCGTTTTTCGAAAAGGGGGCAACGTGTCTTATCGGACATACAACCACTTCCCGAAAGAGGGTGAAGACGAAGATGATGGCCAAGAGGACATAGCATTTTGCCGAATTTGCTTGGGGCAAGGAGAGCCCGTCCGGTTAACCGGCGTTGGATGAAGACACTCAAGGGGGCATATGACTTCGACGTCTCCAAGTCGGAGAAGCTCTTTGAGTTCTTGGTCAAGGAAGGACGCATCAAGCTACCAGAGAATCATTCTATGAAGCGTCCGGATTGGGTCAAGACTGGCAAATATTGTGGCTTCCATGATATGATCACTCATAACATCATCGACCCGAATCTTCAAGCGGCCAGATTCGAGAGGGCTATACTGGCCAGGTCTCCTCAAGTTCAACAATAGCATGAAGGTGGATAAGGAGCCCTTCCCCTGCGCGGTATGGTTGCTTTCGATACATGCATGGTTTTACGCCAAAGGATCCTAAGGGCAAAGGCCCAATGAAAGTGCTTGACTTCCGAAAGGGCAAAGCAAAGTGGATCGATTTGACCCTAGTCGGCAGGTGTCTAGTGTTGAGCTCCAGCGACATCATGTTCGGTTTCCAAATAGCCAAACAGAAAAAGGAGAAACCTCCAAACCAAGGGTGACATCTCGCATACTGCTGAACAAGTGGCAAAGACAGCAAGAAAAGCAATATCGTAGAGATCAGCAGCTTGCCAGGGAGCAGCAGAGGTACGAGGAGGAGATGTACCACCGAGAGCAGGAGGAGTATATGAAAGAGCAAGAAGAGTCTCATTGGGACTGTCCTTTCTTTAGGCATTGCTGGAATGAAGGCTTGAAGTTGCCTGCTAGGAATAATTGGCCTGAGTGTAGTGAGCAATACCAAGGGTACCGACAGGCATGAGTCAACCGCCGTCCCATCCAAGAAATACTAGGGGCACGCTTCCCAGAGGATGATCGGCGCTTAAAAAATAAAGACAGTACACCTCACGTCAGTAAAAGGATTGCAGATCAAGCATGGGCTGATGTAGAGGATTCTGATGATGACATGGACTCTCCTCAAGAATATGTGTGGCAAAAGGGACAGTGGTGCCCTCCTGGTCTAAGGAAGAGCTAGAAGAGAAGAGTCCAATGCCTCAGGAACAAGGAGCTCAAAGAAGCAACATACCAAACGCAAAAGCAGTATGGCGCCCAAAGAAGAAAACTTCGGGAAGCCATTCATTCGCGTAAGAGTATTCGGCAAGTGGGCGTTCGGCGGATGTTAGCATGGTCTTCTACATCACTATAGAGTTTGCAAAGACCTATAGAGCAAGCCACTGATGATCCAGAGGGACAAGATGCCTATTCAGATGAAGAGGTCTATTCTGATTTTGACAACAAATAGATGATTGATCTCCTAGGACAGTTGGCTCTATCAAGACAAGCTGTGTTTGACGTGCCTAGGAAGCACAACCATCTAAAACCTCTTTACCCGAAAGGATATGTTAATGGAAAACCTCCGACTCATATGTTCGTCGATGGGGAGCTGCAATCAATATCATGCCATATACAACTTTCGAAAAGCTAGGGATGACTAAGGAGGAGTTGCTCAAGACAGACATTGTGCTTAGGGACTTTGTTGGAAATCCTTCAGATACCCATGGAGCCGTTCACGTTGAGTTGATGATCGGCTCAAAGACTTTGATCACTACCTTCTTTGTGGTCGGCGGTAAGGGGGGTCCTACAGCTTATTACTTGGAAGAGATTGGATCCATGCTAATCTATGCGTTCCATCCACAATGCATCAAGTCCTCATCCAAAGGAACGGTGATGATGTCGAGATAGTGCAAGTCGACGATTCGGTAAGCATTGCAGCCACCGAACCATCGTTCGGGAATACGGGCGTGGAATGCTTCTCGGGAAGAGAATGGGAAGAAGGTCCTGTCGTACTCTGTTACAAAAACCAAAGCAACGATTGAGATAGTCGGCTCTCATAGTAATTTCTAAGGAAAGATTTCGTGGTCGGCTTTCAAAGGATTAGTTATTGCAAGATGTGATTGGCCGACACGTATGATTTAGTGGTTTTGAGCAAAGAGATTTGTTCTATTTATGAAACATAGCCAATGTGTAAATCATCGCCTTTAGCGTAAAAAAATACTCCATAGAATTGGAGAACAGCCGGCATAAATATTGTTATGTCGCCTTTAGTGCAAAAAATATAAAAACATCAATATAGAGACAAAGTTGTCTTATTCAGAAACTTCAAGAGTCTCATTACGGGGACATTGCGAATACATTACAGAGATTTTTTTCTATTCGGCGTAAGTTGTGTGTGCGTATTTTTCAGCATAAAGTTGACGATTTCACTAGAGCTACTTTATTCGGTAAGGCATACCGGAGAAAAACATGAAAAGATAACCATGCAACATCAGTTACAAAATATCAGTTCAATGTTTGGAACCATAGGGTAGCACACAAAAAAGTTTCAACAAAGATTACACACTCAGAAAAGCTTTCATGTCAGAAACAACTGAGGCCTGAAGAGAGCTCGCTTCGGTTAAGGCCTTCTGATCATCTTCTTCCAAGATTGCCAAGTTGGAAACTTTGGCCTTGCATCTTTGATGCTCTTCATGGTTCTTCTTGATTGTTGCTTTAGCCGAGCTCGAGAGATTCTAGAAGGCCGGCTAGTTTGGTTTTCTTCTCCTCGATTGATTTGTTTAGAGCCAACAACTTTTCTTCAAGCAAGGCCTTCTCTTTTTCTGCATCATCCAACTCGGGCTGTAGTTGGTTCAGAAGCTCTTTGTCAAATTTGAACTTGGAGTGCAGTTCTGCAGTATTCTCCTTCATGGTCTCCATAGCAGCCAGAGACAATTTCGTAATGGAATGCTCATTAGCCGATTTGATGGCAACAATGTGCTTTGATCCAAATGAAGAATATGATTCATGGCTGATTTCAAAGGAATTGGAATCTCTTGATCAAAGAGTTTGGCCAGTTCTTTTATCCTAGGGGCATTCTCGGATCAAAACACCTACATCACCTTCAAGAAGAGAGAGGATCTCCTTAAGCCTTGTTTGGTTGGCTTCAGAAAGGCTCTGCTGGGATATAGCTTCCTCTCCTTGCTCAAACGTATCTTTGAGAAAGAAAGACATGCTTGGTGTTGGTTCCTCTTCGCCCTAAGAAGAAGAGAAAAGGAAGTATGTTAATATAGCCAGAAAAGGTTCTTTTCAGGAGCTGTACACTTGAGGACAAAGAGTACCTGATTCATGTGTTGAATGGGAGAAGGTTGAGGAAGCTCATTCACATTGGAAGTAGGAGGCGATTTATCCTTCAAGAGGCTATCTTCAGAAGATGAGCTCAGGTTAATGGGAGAATGTTGAGAAAGATTAGTCTCATTTCTTGATTGAGCCTCATCATCTCGAGAAGAAGCACCCAAATAGAGGATTCGATTCTTCATATGGTTGGAGTTGATGGGCTCATTTTGGATTTCCTTTCTTTCCCATAGATTGGGGTTTTCTCGGAAGAATTTTGCTCACCTTCAAGGGATTTTGCTTTGTCAAGTTAACAATAATTTCGTCTATTTCAAAATATAGAGAAGGCCGTAATAAAAAAACATTTGGGTACTTTTGGCCAAGAAAATAAAGAAAAAGGGGGAGTGCACAATTACCAATCTTTTTGTGAGTCTTCTAAGTTTCTGGATTCTCGGGAAAAAGAGGGACATCATCTTGCATATGTGTGGTATTTGAACCAACCAATCTGCGATGAGGAGAGAGTAAAAAAGTAGACAAAAAAATCAATTATTACAACATGCAAAAGAATGGCATACCCCCGGAGATTTGCTTAGTTCTTGGAGATCTTTTCTTCTTAGAAGACCGGGGCTGCTAACCAATTGAGTGGGAGCTTTTCTTTTCTTCATGTCCTTTAACTTCTCCTCAAGAAAGACCATATGTGTTTTCATGAAAGTCTTCATGGCCAATCCTTCATCACCCGAGGCGGGACGAGGTCCGGCGGATAATATCGAACTTCTCTTGGAGGAAGGATCGGCTCAATATCCTCGTTAAGAAGATCGGGTTTAACGAGAGGAAAGAAAAGTAAAAAGAAAACCAAGAAAAGGACGGTCACCTCACTATCGGAGCAAATTCGCGGGGAGTGCTTGGCAAAGGGGATGAACCAACGAGTTGAATATATGTGTGTAATTCTTCCCACCAAGACCGGAAAGAGGGATGTGCAACGTCAATCGATTAAAAAGGGTCGCCCCGTATTCGGTAGATCTTTTCCTAAATTGAAGATCTTTTCAGCTGCAAGGATTCATTCTGATCTCTCTTGGCTTGATGGCTCTAGAAAAGAATAGTCTTGGAGGCAATCGTCCACATCCCAACCGTCTTGCCGCCATGTTTGGATTATAAAATTCATAGGTGGATTTCACTAGCCTTCCATTATGAAATTCTACGCAAGCAACAGATATGATTGCATTGAAAATCCCCTCGCGATAAGTTATCATCACAGCCAAGATCATAGTTGAATTTGCAAGGGAAAATAAAGTCTTCACACTCCTTGTAAGGAAACCGAGGATTTCTTCGAAGCCTTTATAGAACATTTTGAAGAAATGGCCGATATCCTTGTTAATGGTGATAGCGTAAGCGGCTTCTCCATAAGTCCGACAAAGCTTTAGTTGTTGCCTCCTCATCTTCAAAGATAGTTAACTCAAGGGAAGGCCAAGGAATGAAGATCTATCCCCGACTAGTTTGTGCATGTATAGCTGCAACCACATTTGGACTAACCACTAGGGACCATTCACGCAGAAATCCCTTTCTTCTCAAACATTTGGGTGGTAATCTGATGCAAAGATATGGTAGGTTGCACCCGTAAGATACTTACCAAGAGCAATTGTCTTATTAGTCGCTAGATCTTCACCATGACTATATGGTTCAAAGACAGGCTCGTTGGACTTGCCGCAAAAACACAAATCTGCACAGCTAGAAATTCAGGAAGGCTTTGTATTCTTTATGAACAATTGGACCATCTCTCATGTAAGATTCAATATGCTTCGTCCAGGGGTCGGCAATTTTGATGGTCGCTTTGGTCGCTGCCGCATCGATATTTCTAGGGATGCACTTCTTTGGTAATGTTCAAGCCGGGTCATCATAAAAACATCGACCAAAGTGATAGTCATTGGGCCATGACCGAAGATGAAAGAGTTAGTAGCATTTGACCGTAAATGAGCCGCCGCCATCAATAGATCTTCATTCTTTGGAGTATTAGACGAGAGATAACTCTAAACACCGGGATATATCTTGAGCATCCCAATTCCTACTCCTAGATTTGGTCAAGAGATTCGCCTATACCCGCCTGGCGCCAACCAAAGAATTGGAGGGAATGGCCGTGTCTTGAAAGTTTTCTTCCACTTGTTTCTTTGGAGAAACACCGAATTTAAAGGAGATTCTTTGACTCTCCTTCTCAATGAATTCAAGCGGGTCAGAATTGCCTTTGGGGCCCAGAAAGTAAATATCAGGGTTGGCCTCAGTCGAGATCAGAATCTGGTCCTCATTCCCCTTTGAAGAAATAAGTAAGCGCATATAAGTAGGGAAATTCAGAATCAAAGTTAACACCAAATCAGTGAGGGGGATATGAAGATTACCTCTAAAACCAAGCTGAAGGAATCCATTATTTGGATCGGGGTTTGATGGTGATCTAGGGTTTCGGATTTTTCCAAGCGCGGACAGTTGAGCGATGAACTGAAGAACGATGCACTAGTTGATTTGAGCAAAGGAGGGGTAGATTGGTCAATTTTACGGCAAAGGAGAATCTTTACCCCAAAATTGAGGGGGCATATGTTAACACCAAAATTTGGTAGAGCCTGAATGATAGATGGGCGGGCCGGCACACGATGGTTCGGTAAGGGGTCATTCAGGCTAGTAAAAGGCAAAGCAAATGACAATCGTAGCGTTTGGGAAGCCGTTGTTATTCGGCTAAGGAGCCCGAGTCCGAGAAGGAGCCGAGGAAGAGATGGTTCGCAAGCGTGGAGCATCAAGGAGAATATCCAAGGACGAGGGCCCACATCACGTGCAATTCCCACGACTCCGAGAAGACTTGGAGGACAATGTATCTTAGCTAGATATTTTTGTTATTATTATTCGTAATTAGTTAGGACTCGTCAATGCCCAGGGTATAAATATAAGACCCCCGGCAACTGTAAACAATCTACCCAAAATCAATACAACAAACCCGGCTCCGTGCCTTGGCTCCGGCCACCCTTCGAGTCCAGTCGTGTCGTCGATCTACTGCGATAGGATTCATCGACCCATCGACCTCCGTAAGTACCGGCAACCTTGCACCATGTCTAGTATCGTCAGGCGGATTTAGATTATTCAAAGAAGTCTTGTTCACGCTTAGTATCGTCGGCGGATTTAAGCTATCGGGGGCAAGAGGGTTCTTTTGTTGATCATGAGCCATCCGGTGGGGCTAGGTCCGGCCGAGAACTAGTTATCGGCTTCATTAGATTTTGGCAAGATCTAATGAATTCATTAAGTTACCACGTGTTTGCAATGCTTTCAATTTATTTATTTAATTATGTTTGCACACACTTTTTGCCCAATTTAGATTGAGAAGTCTCGGCTTTATCTTATCATAGATCTAGTTGCTTTTAGTGCTTTCATTGTTCATCTTACCATGCTACTAGATCTATCTCGCTTATCATAGCCGAGATAGATCAATCTAAGTTGTCACGTGTTGTGGGTTCGTATACGTTTAGATCTTGACAGATCGTGTCATCCGGTGGATCTGAGATCTTTGGGTTACTCTAGAACTAGTCATCCGGTGGACTAGAGATCGGTTTAATCGATAGGTTTTTACGTAGGGTAGTTCCTTCTTCATGGACCCCGATTCGCAAGCGCGCCGAACACGGTTATGCTTTCACGCCGTCATGAATATCTATGATGTTTATGATTTATATTCTCTTATTTATCATGTTGTCAATTAACTTCGATCTATGCAATAGAGCTTTTACGATAGCACATCATAATGATCGATTTATTTGTTCGAACATGTTTTTCATGATCATTCGGCAACAAGTATTACATCATATCTTCATATATGTTTACCGAATGCATTCATTATTCATTGACAGATAGCTCTCATAGCTATATGTCTTTACATCCGCCTTAGAGCCATACATGCGAACCTGTCTTGGTCTCACCGGGCATGTTCCGGATCTCACGCTTACCTCCTTGTCAATTAACGTCAAATTGATCGGCACGCCTCAAGACGCTCGGGCGGCCGAGTAAAGCCAACTATTCCGGCTTGTCGCTGTGCGCGGCGCAAGGAGTAGAATTTTTGTGCCTACAGTGCGCCCAAGGTGCTCGGCGTTTCCCAAGGCAAGTGTCAGCTCGTCCTTCTCTCTGGAAGGTTTGAATGAGCCCTTCTCCTTTCCTTGACCGTATTCGAACATCTTTGATACTACCTCTTGAGTCTCCGATTTGTCAAACTTAAGGGAAGAACCGGACGATGCGGTGCTCCTGGCATGTATCCAATTCCTTGACCGTATCCCCAAATTCTGCACAGGAATCCCAAACCGCTTCCGCCTCTTTGTCCCTCTTCCGAAAGTCTTTTCTCCGCAAAGTATCCACCGGACCCTAAATGGGTAGGGTGTATGTTCTTCTTCTCTAGCTCGCCGTTATGGGCACTGAGGGCCAATGCTTCCGCCGTAGTCTTTTGAGCCACTAGGTCGTCCCATTGACTCTGAGTTATGTTCCCATACTTGTGAAACGGAGTCGTGCCCTGTTGGATATATTTGGTGTTGAGCTCACACCTCCAACGTCAGAATATCTCCCCCATTGTCCTAAAGGCTTGTCGTTTCATGGCCTCCTCGGTACCAGATGGAAACTTGAAATTGACTAACAGCTTGTTCCATAGGCCTCTCTTTGTCTCGTCCGGTATTTCGCCATGATGGGATAGCCGGGTTCAACCGATCTCTAACAAGGGCCCCATCGAATTACGGAATCTTGCCCTCATCTTCTCCGGCTTACGGATGTCCCCTCCCGGACCGACCTCCGTTATCACATAGACCACGTTCTTGTTAGGATACTGGTTTGGTTTTCTTATCCCTCCTCATTTCCTCTTTGGCACCGAGGTTGTGGTCGTGTCCTGGGGTTCGGGAGCGAGTTGGTATTGTTCACCTCTCGTGGCACATGCCTCTTTCTCTTTGTTGCTCTCCGGTGCCTTCAACGAAACGTCGCGGACGCCGACGTCGTCGTTTTGGAGGAGAATCATCATGGACCTATGTACACGGGGAGGCCAAAGTGTTAATGGTAGTGACATGATAAAAGCATTAGCAAAAATTGATTACTAAGGCTTTGTGTCTCTACCTCGTTCTCCCTCGTTCCGCGGGTCAAAGTCTTTGTCCGTGTTGTCCTCGGTGGGCCTATGCCCGGGTTCACATTGGAAAGGATCCTCGGGACTTACATATCCCTCCTCGTAACCCTCGCCGTCATCATCTTCATCGAGGTGTCATCATCCTCTCCTTCTCTTCCCTCTTCTTCATCCGCGAAAGGATCAATTGTATCTTTCATCCCGGCTATACTCTTGTCTAGCGTGCGTGGAACTCGCCGGAAGTCATGGCATGAGGCTCTCCCTCTTCAATGGGTTTCTCGTGCTCAAGGCTACGGGGTGCACCGCCTCTTGTCGGGGACATTTTTTGATTTAGTCTAGTAAAAAATTTGGCATTAGATATGCCCAAGAGGGTCCTAGTTTCATGAAGGAATAAAATGACGGTAGTGGTTTGCTCTCAAATTAGCGGGTTCACTATCATGTAGTCTCGGTTTACCCTTTTGTATCATCGAGCAAAAAACTAGTAGAAACATTAGAGGCCTCGGATAGATGTCAATCATCATTTGATCATGAACTTGGAGCATAAGGGCATCGTAACGTAAAAAGGTAATGAAGGTAATGTAGGGGCGGCTAGCAATGATGGCCGTTCCTCACAAGTTCAAGATCATCGGGTTAGATTATTTATGGAATGTGACAATTTCATCATCGACCAAAGGAGGAGAGGAGGACAAACACAAAAAGGGTTCTCATATAAAAATAGTGAGCACATAGAAGGACGGTGAGCATATAAAAACCCAAATTATGCCTTGGCGCGAACCAACCCAAATTACGCCATCAGGCGGCCGAAATTTTTCACCGCGCGCCGTCAGCTTAGCTGCTGCCATCATGATGGCAGCATAGAGAGGAGGCCAAGAGAGAAGGTGAGAGAAGAGTGGGAGGGAAGAGAAGCTAGAGGAGGAGAGAGAGAGAGAGTGCTAGGAGGCCATAGATAGGAGATGATGATGGAAGCAGATCGAGGAGGCCAACAGAGAAGGTAGGAGAAGAGTGGAGGGAAGAGAAGGTAGAGGAGGCTAGAGGGAGAGAGATAAGAGAGAGAGCTTCATAGCCAGCCATCATCATGATGGCAAAGATAGAGAGGAGGCCAAGAGAGAGGTGAGAGAAGAGGGGAAGAGAAGAAGCTAGAGGAGGCCATAGAGGGAGAGAGAGAGAGAGATGCCAGAGCAAAGATAGCTGTTGCCATGATGATGGCGTAAGAGAGAGGAGGCCAAGAGAGAAGGTGGGAGAAGAGTGGGAGGGAAGAGAAGCATAGGTAGTGGCTGTAGCAGCATAGGTGCTGCCATGGCACCATACATGAGCACAATATAATGACAGTGAGCATATAAAAACATGAGCACAATATAATACCAAATAGAGTAGTTATGAAGACAATTAGAGTAGTTGTGTACAAAGTTGACTCAGATTTGCCCCTTTGTCATTTCATCAATTTTAAACTGGTTGCTTCTAGAAGCCATCCAAGTTTAGAATGTTACAATTATATAGGGCGTTACAATCATCATAGTCGCCGCCTTAGCTTAAAAGGGTTTGCATCATTGCCTATGCCACTGCCTTAGCAATTAGTTTTACAAAGTATATAAAAAGATCATCATTGCATATGCCACAACCTCAGCACAAAGTTTTACAAGTGTACAAAAAGATCATTACTTCATATGCCACTTAGTATTGCTCAAATAAAGAGAGAGATTAAAGAAAAAAGTTTCCAAATACATGTCCTCCAAATACCAAGTGTTAAATAGTAGCATGTTAAAAAAAAAAAACAGGATGAACATAGGAAAATAGTAGCAACAGAAATGTTAATCAAACTCATATTTTAGTATGAGATACCTAAATAACAGGATTAACATAGGCACAGCCACCAGCAGCTATTCACTAATTATTTAAGGGTCCAAGTACAAGTAGAAGGGCAATGTATATATATACAAAAAACAGGGATTAACATAGGCACGACCACCCCAAAAACGCTCACTAATTATTTAAGGGTCCGCTACAAGTAGAAGGGCACAGATACATATACAAAAACAGGATTAACATAGGCATAGCCACCACCAAATGCTCACTAATTGTTAAAAAAAAAAAAACAGATGAACATAGGAAAAAAAAAATTTGAGGAAGTTTAGAGGAAAGCAAATTGCTAGAGATGAGATTATGGGGTCTCACTACAAGTAGAAGGGCACGTGATACATATACAAAGCTAATATTTGGCATCACAGGTAGAAATTAGAGTAATATGCATCATAGGTAGTGCCAATAGCTCAAAATTGATCCAAAATCCTAAATCATAGGCAAAGTGGCATGCTCGGTTCAAAAAAAATGCCTCATAGGCAAAGATCTAATCCCTCACATGAGTTCACAAAATGGTAGCAATTCACCACAGCAAGCAAACCTCGAGGTAGTGGCATGCTAGCTAATAACAGGATTCACACATCCCGGCTAGCTAATATTTGGCATCACGGTAGAAATTAGAGTAATATGCATCATAGGTAGTGGCAATAGCTCGGTTTTAAAATCATAGGCATCCTAAATCATAGGCAAAGTGGCATGTGCTCGATTAAAAATGCATCATAGGCAGCACCTAATCCCTCACATTAGTTCACAAAATGGCAAAGAATTCGATCACCACAAAGAGCAAACCTTAGAGGTAGCGGCGAGCAACAAATAGCAGCGGCGGCGGGTCCCCAAGACACCACCACCACCACCACCACCACCACCACCACCAGCCAGGCGGCTCACGGTACCAAAGACCACCACCGGCCCGGCAACTCACCTAACCAAAGAAGAATCCTCGATCACCGGCGCCCAAGAAATTACGAGCACCAGCGGCGGAAATCACGGCTACCCCAGAAGAAGACCACCACCGGCTCACCCGGCACCACCACCACCACCAAGAGGAACTCACCGGCACCAAAGCGGAACTTCGATCACCCGGCGCCCAAAGAACCACGAGCACCGCCGGCGGTACGGCCACCAGCGGCGGCACCACCCGGAAGAACCGGAACCACCACCACCACTAGCGGGAACTCACCGGTGCGAGCACCACCAAAGAACTCATCGGCAGTGACCACCACCCAGCAGCGGTAACTCACCGCACAAGGCACCACCAAAGAAGGTCACCGGCAGATCCGGCGACCGGTGGGGCGGGGACGGCACAACCACCGCCAGCCGATCCGGCGGGCGGCGGCCCTCCAACAAATGGTGGGGAAGACGGGGCCGCAGGAGGAGGAGGGGAGGAGGCACCGGGCCCAAGGCAGCGGCCGGCCGGCGGCGGGCAAGGGTTTCGAACGGTGGCGACAAGCGGGGGCGGGGGGAGGAGGAAGAGGAGGGAGGAGGGGGAGGGAGGAAGGAGAGGAGGAGGGAGGGGGAGGCAGGAGGCACCAACATGCGGGCTAGGTTTTCGATGCGCGCTAGGCGGCGGGTTTCGAACGGCGGATATAGGCTGCGCGGCCGGAGGGGGGGGGAGGAGGGAGAGGAGGGAGGAGGGGGAGGATGGCAGGCGGGACAGCGGGCGCCGCAGAAGGACGGATGATGTGGTCGGCGGCGACGGGGAGACGGCGCGGCGACGCGGTGAAAAATTTCCAAAGCGACGCGGCGTAGTTTGGGATGAGTCGCGCCCCGCACTTAGCCGATTTAAGCGGGCTCGTATATATACCTGTGACCTCAATAAGGGCGGCGGCTCCCGATAGAGCCGCCCCTATAGTGAGCCTCATTTAGGGTGGCCGGATCGAACCGCCCTATAGTTCATGTTACAAATTTTAAAAAAATATATATATAATGCATATTATCGACAAATAAAAAATAAAAATATTGTTATAAATAAATAAAACATAAATATAAAATTTCTTATCTTACAAAAACCATGGATTCGACAAATTTTTGACATATTTGGATTTGAATTTTAAAATTTTTCAATGAATATTTCTGTTTTTCATTTGTGAAGCACGCGTCGCTCCGCCTAACTCGAAACTTCCTCAAATTTTTTTTTGTAGTCACTTACACCCAAAATATGGCCCCACGCAAAATCCTATGTTTTTTAGCCATTTTTGGATTTCTTCAGTATTTTTCTACGTGAGGCGTGCGACCAAATATGGTGATTTACACTTTGAAAACAAAATAATTCCGCACCGGCCTCCACAAGTTTTGACTCCTAGGGCACAAGGGGGCCTATCGGCAAAGTTTGGCACCGTTTCGGTCTTTTCGGGGTGGTCGTAGTTCAACATACATTTACCGAGAATTCGCATGCGGTAATTAAAATAATTAGAGAAAAGTACCAAACAATTACAGAAAAATTCTCAAACTTGGCGGTGCCTTCACACATGCCATGTAGACGCCTCGAAAAAAAAGTTTGAGGCCGATAGCACACCGCAAAGCGCACCGCCACACAACCATGAGAAACCTAAGTGTTAGGATAGACTTTCGTGAGAGGTTGAGTATACCACCGTGAAGCACGTCTGCTCCGCCTAACTCTAAACTTCCTCAAATTTTTTTTATGGTCACTTACACCCAAAATATGGCCCCACGCAAAATCCTAGGTTTTTTAGCCATTTTTGAATTTATCAGTATTTTTCTACGTGACGCGTGCGACCAAATATGGTGATTTACACTTTGAAAACAAAATAATTCCGCACCCGCCTCCACAAGTTTTGACTCCTAGGGCACAAGGGACCTATCGGCAAAGTTTGGCACCGTTTCGGGTCTTTTCGGGGTGGTCGTAGTTCAACATACATTTACCGAGAATTCACGTGGTAATTAAAATAATTAGAGAAAAGTACCAAACAATTACTGAAAAATTCTCAAACTTGGCGGTGCCTTCACACATGCCATGTAGACACCTCGAGAAAAAGTTTGAGGCTTATATGAATAAAGGTAGTCTCACACATACATAAAGGAAGTCTCACACATACAAAAATGAGAAACCCCATACAAGGATAAATTTTTGAGAGGTTGACATATAACAACTAGCTAACTCGCCGTGACCTCTTTCCCCTAACTCAAAACTTCCCATGGCAATATTTTTTGTGGTCAACTTACACCCAAAATATTGCCCCAAAGTCAAAAATAAGCTAGGTTTTTTTTAACCATTTTGGATTTCCTCGATGCCATTTTCTCCGATAATCGTTGTTTCCCGGGGACAACGACATGGTGATTTTCACTTTTGAAAACAAAATAATTCGGGTAGGGTAAATAGAAAACTTTGACTCCTAGGGCACAATGGGTCCTATCGGTGGCCTAAATCACCGGGTTTGGCAATCCGTTCAACCCCATCTCGGGGTGGTTAGTGTTGTTTCAACATACATTTGAACACGAGAATTCCATTCCATAGTCAATTTCCCATAATTAGAGAAAAGTACCAAACAATTGATCGTTTGGTTTTCAAACTTAGCTTGTACCTTCCTTCATTGCCATGTTACTATCCTTCACATGGGTATAGAATGTTTGAGGCCGATAATGTCACACTTGCCAAGCGTGGTGACTTGTCTCGATACAACCAATGGTAAACCTAAGTTGTTATCATCCCTGGTTTCCCCGAGATGTTTTGGTCCTTCAACCATGTGTTGAAGCACGCGCTGTGCCCGCCAAAACTCGAAACTTCCTCAAATTTTTTTGTCGTCACTTACACCCAAAATATGGCCCCACCATCGCCATAGGTTTTTTTAGCCATTTTTGGATTTATCAGATTTTTCTACGTGACGCCACCGTTGTAGCATTTCACAAATATGGTGATTTACACTTTGAAAACAAAATAATTCCGGACTCTAGCTGAACAAGTTTTGACTCCTAATACTCTCACAAGGGACCATGATAGTTTAAAGTTTGGCACCATTTCAAGGATCTTTTTCGGAATGGTCCTAAGTGGAGTTCAAAAGTAGCCGCATACATTTAATCATGCAAACATAATTTGACTAGAGTTTTATTAAAATAATTAGAGAAAAGTACCAAATCAATTACGAGAAAATTCTCAAACTTGGCGGTGCCTTTCACACATGCCATGTAGATGCCTCGACCAAAAAAGTTTGACTCCTATATGAATAAAGGTAGTCTCACACATACATAAATCCGGACACCACGTCTCACACATACATAAATGTAGTCTCACCCATACATCGATGGATTTTTGAAACACACACAAATAACAACTAGCTAACTCCCCTCGTGACCTCTTTCCCCTACTCAAATACATGGCACCCATGGTAATATGTCTTTGGGTTCTAACTTCTTCCATGACATAGGATCTTGTTTGGAAATGATTGTGAATAACAACATGTCAAAGAATATAACCATGTAAATACTCTAGCTCTATTGCACAACATCCTCGACTTGAGGATAAACCATAAATGTATTCATACCGTTTCCTTCTCCCAGGGACAACGACAATGAAGCTTGATTTTCCAAATACTACTTTGGACTAAAAAGAACTAGAGAAGTGGAGGAGTAGGGTAAATAGAAAACTTGAAAGAAGAGTAGAAAGTGAAGGCTCCCCATGGGTCCCGAGAGAGGTGGCCTAAATCACCGGAGGAGGGGCAACTAAGTGCTTTACAACCCGATCTCGCTTCTTCCTTGTGTTGTTTCATCCAACTAAGGGCGGAAACCCTTTGAACACGCACCGCACTTCCATTCCATAGTCAATTTCCCATATTTCTTCAATGATGCTAAAGTATGTGATCGCTCGGGTTTTGGTGGGGTGTCGCCTGATAGCTTGTACTGGGCCGGGCTTTGCTTTCGGCCCGCTTTGATATTTTGGGTCGATTTGGTTCACACATTTACTATCCTTCACATGGGTATAGAATGTGTACCCATTAATGTTTATTATAAATCTGCAAAATAAAATGACTTGTACTCGATGGCCCTTATGCTAACCTCGTGCATTGGTAAAAAAGGTTTATCATCCCCGGATTAAGTTGACGGTAAAAAATATGTTTTGGTCCTTCAACCATGAAGTTAATTGTTCCCCCCGTCTTTGTTTCGTCACCCGGTCATCCGAGCGGCCATTCCTCCGCTCCCGAATGAGAGCCAAGTGGAAATCAACGTGCGGTCGCATAAGCGCTGAACTCTTTAACACAATCGTAATGCGCCCGACTCACTTGTTTGTATTCTTGGTCAACAAATACTTTCCTCCCGCCGATGCCTTTCCCGGCTATCCTACCCGTATGACGTGAATCGCGTTTACCAATCCCTCTCTGTACTTTTAGCCACTCTTGACAAAGACTCGGCGACTTCTTCTTCGGATTGTAACCCTCAATCATGGAGCCCTCTGGATATGCTCGATTATGCACGAATCGAGTTAGAATCGACATGCATCGCTCAATGCACCACATTTCATGCAAGTAGCAAGGGCCCAGTGCCTCTATCTGATGAACCATGTGAAGCATGAGATGTGGCATTATATCAAAATAAGCAGGAGGCATACATATCTCTAGCTGGTTTTGGGTCTCCACCACGAAATCATGTAGTTCAGCAAGCTCTTTCCCCGTTAATCGCCTTACGATATCTTCGAAAAGAAGTAGCACATGCGAGTGATGGCCATTTTCAAGAATTCCGGCTTTATAACCCTGATCACAATAGGTAGGAACACCGTCAGCATTACATGACAATCATGAGCCTTGCAGTGTGTTATTGACAGGTCCTTCATGGACACTAGCTTCTTGATGTTCGCTGAAAACCCAGTCGGAACTTTGATCGCCTTTAGGTAAGCGCATATAGCCCTTCTCTCTTCTAGGGTCAAGTTGAAGCTAGCCGCGGGCAGGGTGTATTTTCCATTCTTCTGAAGTACAGGGTGAAGCTCGGGCTTCACATTTAGCTGCACCATGTCTTTTCGTGAATTTAGACCATCCTTCGAATTATTCGTGTCCATCAACGTACCCCCATGGTACTTTGAAAGACATTCTTCTTCAAGTGCATAGAATCAATTGCATGGGGAACCTCGAACTCGCCAATATTCGAGATACTTGAAAAGAAGATGGATTGTTTCTTGAAAGGTACGCCTTCGATAGGAGGTGTACTTTGATCTCTTCGTCCCATCTAGATTCTTCTTTCCGTAGACAATGTGTAAGTTTTTGACCATTCTGAACACATGTTGTCCATACCGACGCCGTCTCTCAGGGTCTTCGATCTCTACAAAGTTGTTGAACCGGTGTTTGTATTTCACGCCGGTACTTGTGATTTATCTTTAAGTGGCGTCGATTGCCCAAGTAAACCACCTTTTTGGATGCATTTAGATACACCCATATAGTACCATCCAAGAAGACCACGCATCCAGTCTTCCCTTTGATCTGTCCAGACAAAGCAAACATCGCGGGATAGTCGTTGATAGAAACAATGATTATGGCTCAACATAAGAACTGCTCCTTTCGAACGCATCATACATCAGCACCCCTTCCTTCCATAGTTTATAGAATTCTTGCAACACACGGGCTCAATAAACACGTCAATGTCAATGCCCGGTTGTTTCGGACTGAGATGAGAACGAAAGGAAAAGGTACTTTCGCGGTGCACAACCACGTTGGGATGTTGTACATTGTCAAGATCATCGGCCAAGTGCTATGGTCGATCATCCTCTCATTGAAGGGATTCACTCCATCGGTGCTTAACCCAAACCGCACATTCCTCGGGTCTTGAGCGAAGTCTTTGTGATTATTATCAAAGTTTTTGCCACCGAAAATACCATCGGCCGGGTGTGCAATCTTATCATCATCTATCTTGCGCTCGTCTTGCCACCACGTCATCATTGCGGCTTCTTTGGGGTTTAGAAAGATTCGCCTCAAGTGGGTCGGTCACCGGCGGTACCACATTACCAAGGCAGAACTCTTCTCTCGCTTCGGATCAATTCTTAACGGAGTGTCCTTTTCGAGATTAGAATCCTGCACCGCTTTTTCCCACCCTTCTTCCTCTTGTTTCCAATGGAGGTCTTGTCCCCATTGTATAGATTGTTGTTCTTGTACCGACTAGCTCCGCACCTAGGACATTTATCCAGCCCCTTGAACGTGTCACCACGAAAAAGGATACAATGGTTCGGGCATGCATGGATCTTTTCAACACTCATTGTCAATGGACTTATAACCTTTTTTGCTTGGTAGGTATTCATCGGGTGCGAGTTTGGTTGTGGCAAAGAACCATGACAAGAGACGCATAGCATCATTGAAACTACAAATCCGACCAACCGTACTTAGCCTTCAAGATCAACGGCTCAAGCACAAAACGTAGTAGCGTCCAAAGTGTTGGACAACCTTTTTCAACACCATACACGGTTTCCTTCGATGCTTTGCTCTCACTCTCTCTAGGTTCTCTATACCTTTCACGCTGTTCCGCAATATTTCTAGTCCAAGGGCATTAAGCATGTCGTCCAAATAATCATCGTCATCTTCATCCCCTTCACGTGCTACGACATTATCATCAACATCACCTATCCCCGTACCATCAATGACATTTGTGTCCATACCATGGCAACCATCATCATCACGTAGTTGACTATCATGCTCGGGGTTCCTTTTATTTTGAAGCTTATCTACACACCGAGAGAAGCGCTCTAGGGTTTCGGGGTCATCTCCTAGATTTTCGAAGTCGATGTCTTCACCAACATAATTTTCACCATGATGATTCCGGATCGTGTAATCTGCAACAAATCCTCGTGTAATCAAATGTTGTCGATGGTCTTCACATCTCTATATGCTATATCTCGTTCTTGCAATCACGGCACGGACATATTATTGAATCCTCTTTCAATGTCTTCACATGATTCTCAGCGGCTTCAATAAATTTATCCACCTCGACACGAAAACCATCCTTCCACCTTAACATGCCATACATCCGGTCATTCCCGTACTCCATCCTTTAATACAACAAAGAAAAAAAAACATCAAATGTGTAGTTAGTCATATATATGAGTACATATGCATGGCAAACCCTAAATGGTTAAAATTAATAAATGCATTAATATCAAAGTTATAGCACACACTAAAAGGTTATCATTTTAGAAAATTTTAGAAAAAAAAAAAATAACCGCATTTGCACATCATATGAGAGAGAAAAAACTTGTTAGAAATTTAAACTAAGAATTAAAAAACACATGTTCATCAACCATGAACACATGAAACCCTACCTATTTTATTACTCCACTAAAATCACATGCAAGAGCCACTAAAAAAATGGGTCTAATTCAATACTCTTACTAATCTCCACTAGCACTTCCAAACCTAAGCTCTACTTTGCTCCATATAAAAAGCTCAAGCACCATAGAAAGTTAGAGGAAAGCTAAATTTAAATTACTCCACAACTAACCATTAAAAATCGAATTAAGTGGTAGGATTAGCATTTTCTTACCTTTTTGTGCCTCCCCACCAAAGGATTTGAGTTGAAAACCTCCCCCTCCTTAGTAGAGTAATTTTTGGGAGGAGCCCAAGGCCTCCCAACCTTTTTTTTTTTTTTGGAGTTTGAGTGGTGTCCCGAGGTGGAAGAAGGGGGCTGGTTTCGCCTTATCTATACTGCACCACCGTAGGGGCGGTTCTAGATCGAGCCACCCCTAATGTTATTACAAAGCGGGGCGGTTCACACCCAGCCGCCCCTCTTCGTGCCTTCATTAGGGGCGGCTGGATATCGAGCCGCCCCCAATAACAGATAGGGCGGTTCGTAACACCAGCCGCCCCTATTGTGGCTTCGATAGGGGCGGCTGGTAACCAAGCACCCCAGCCACCACACGCTGTAGGGCGCCTCGAAAAACGAACCGCCCCTAATGTAAACGGGGGCGTTCTTACAATAAGCTTTTGTAGTAGTGATTAGCTCGAGAGTACCGGCAGGTCCTATGCATATATGACATGTACCTCTCGTACGTCCCACCGGTGTGGTGTGTGTGCTTGGGGTCCAATTGTAGGTGATACACATCTGTCTGCAACTGGGCCTAGTGCTTGCGATCTCTAAGCAACTCATCCAGTGCTTACCTGGGGTTCCCTGCATCTTTCATGACAAAAACCTAAAAATAGTAGAACAATTATAGTAATACACAATAGTAAACAAACCATGAATATGAAAAAAAAACAATTAATTACAGAGCTTCTTTTACAGGCTAGAAAGCACACATATACACTCTGCAGTGATGCCTAACTTATATTGTAAAGGCGATATATTGCACTAGTATCCTGATCCAATGCGTATCAATGATATGGAATTGTGGACATTACACTAAACTGAATTATTGAGGATACTATATTACTGTGAGACCGTTTCCTTGTCCCTGAACTATATATATATATATATATATATATAACTGTATACACAATAAGGTTTTAATTAAAATATACTATTCAGTAATTTATTGGTCATCCTTCTCCAATACAAGCCCAACAAGAGCCCACGAATGTCTAGGGCTTTCACCCCTCTACAATAAATACCCCATTCTCCTCTTCTACTCCTGATATCTTTTCTGACGTATGAAATAGATCAACGAGGATCAAGGTGGAATTTCAATCCACAGGGAAACACAATAGGTGAGAACTTATACATCCAAGATGCATCATCTTGAGTTTTCAATTGCAAATATGTTCCATCTTCTATCTAGTTCAGGGCAACAACTAGATCAGTTTTCTTGTAATACTTTTTATTTCATTTCTGTTGGCAGTAGTCAATCTGCACAAATGTTTATCTCCCTCACCAACCATATGCTTAAGGGCATGATTTTTTGTTGTTTTCTTGATCTATGCAGACCTAAGTTAGATTCTTTGAGTTTCACAAGTGTTTGACCTTATCACTAAAGCATTTTGGATGGCATTATCTTGATGCTTATGTTCTCCAAAGCATGGCTGGGGACGGCACTGGGCTGAGTATTGAGCTAATCATGTTACGTACTGAAGCAAGGTAAGGTTGTCAGCAGCCACATTTGAGAACATGAGGAGAAATTGTGTGCATGGCTCATCGAAGTTGAATTCAGAGAAAAGGCGGGGTGGGAGGGTGTTACAGTCATTTGTTTTGTTTACATGTATGGGTTGTACAATACTTTACACATCACTTCCATTCTTGCTACTTTTTAGGCAAAAAATTCTTTATTTTAGATTTAAATACTTCTGTATTATTTCATAACATATGAGATGTGTCCCATACATATTCTCACAACGACTGTATCATCCACTTGTCCTACAGCATGGGCAAGCCAGATCCCTTCCTAGTTCACCTACTGACACATCCAAACCCTAGCAGTGCCATCATGGCTTTCCTAGGAAACCAACTTCACCAAGTCAATGTCGTGATAATGTGATGGCAAGCACACCATCCTCTCTATCCCCGACACCAACGTTGATGATATCCATGGCGAGTATGCTTGAGTCACCCAGACACCTCGTGCACAATAGCACATCAAGGTGGAGTTGGAGAGGAACTGGGTGAATCTAGTTTTGGAAGTTCTAAGGGAGATCGATGAGAAACTCTCACCATCGATGTGACGGAGTACATCCGCCTTACCGTCTGTTTGGTTCGCTGGTTGGAGCCGACCACGACGGAGCCAACCCGTTTTTTGAGTGTTTGGTTGGGGAGCGGCGGGGGCGGAGCCAATCCGGGAGCGAATATTCGCTCTAGGTGCAGGTTTGCTCCGTCCCGCTGAAATCTGGCGGGCGGAGCGAACCCGGTAGGGGGTCCGTCTCCTCGGCCCGCCCGTTTCTCTCCGTCTCTATTGAAATCTCGTAGGTCCGGCGGCGGGGACGAGCAAATCCAGTGGCACGTAGGTCTAGCGGTGGGCAACGAGCAAGTCCGGCGGTGGGGCACGCAGTCCCGGGCGCGATCATGCGTGTAGGATGGATGGGCGGGCGCGCGCGCGATCCCCGGTGGCGCAGGTGTTGGGCGCCGCGTCGGGGGCGTGGGGCGGGCGGCGATCTGGCGGCATGGGGTTCGGGCGGGGGCGGGTGGCGGGCACGCACGGGCGGCGGGGGCCGGCGGCGGGGCGACGGCGGTGGAGGTCTATGCACGGGAAGAAGAAGAAAGGGTCAAAATTCAATTTGGTTTCTCTTACAAGGTTCCTGATGCAAAAGTGCTAGAGAGAAGATTTTACGGATCCGGCTTGATTAATTTCTAAAAAGTTCAGGTTTCCGATTAAAGTGCAACCCAATCCTGTAGTAACGCGTTAAATCCATCCATTTCAATTCCCCATTCAAACAAAAAAAAAAAAGGTCGGAGCCAACCCAACCCAACCCATCCCAACCTAACCCAACCCAACCTTTGCAACCAAACATGAGAAGAAGAAAAAACAAGGGTTGGAGCAAAATTCAATTTGGTTTCTCTTACCAAGGTTCTCTTTCATAGGAACTAGGTGATGTTTCATGAGCACAAGGACGATGCAAAAAAATAGTGCTAGAAACCCAAGATTTTACGATCCTCGCTTGATTTCTTGATTTTCTAAAACACTTCAGGTTTTAGCCCCGAAGGAGAGCTAAAAGTGTAACCCAATCCTGTTCCCAACGTGTGGAGGTCGTTGTTAAATCCATCCATTTTTGGGTTCCAAGCCCGGTGATGTGGAGGTGGAGGAGGACCCCATCATCCAAACAAAAAAAAAGGGTCGGAGTTAGAGAGCGAGATCTTTCATGAACACTAACCCTAGCCTGCATCCTTCAATTTATATATATATGGTATAAACCAACAACCAGCATTTGTCCATTTCAAAGAATCCTTATCTTGAATATTTGTCAAACATGAGTTGTGAGCCATAATTACAGTGTGTTTTGTGAGTATATATAACCCAGAAAATGACAAGGGTTGGAGCCAAAGATATTTCCAACCCATTTCATTACATACAAGAATGTGCCTCATACCAAACACCTAGAGCTAGCTTCCTTTAGAGAGGCCTGCTGTGCCATGGAGAATCCAGAAATGGCTATCCATCCAACATTTTGTTTACAATGTTGTATGGGTTTTACAATAATGTACTTATCTATTATTACACATATGAAATATGTGATGTTTCAAAACCAGAGCACAAGGAGCCCTGAAGTCAAATCTCACATATAGTTTACAAATAAAATAGTTAAAATAAAACCCTAACAAAAAAAACATAACCCAACGGCACAAGCCTAACTTCTTCCCCGAGGTGTGGGGAATAGCAAGAGTGAGTCCATGTCGTCCGCAAATATAGCTAGGCAATATCTACCCCAAAACCCATGATCATTATAACATAAATAATGAATAGCATGAAACGATAAATCATGAGCAATTTATTTGATGTATAGCAACGATTATAAACATCAAGTTAATTATCAACATAATAAGGGTTCTATTCATTTTCTAATGTGACCGTACACACTAACATAACGCTTTTAACCTCTTTAGCGGTGTACACTTTCACTCTGGAAGGTTTTTCGAGAGCCATAAAGGTCATCTAAATATGCCGAATAGCGATAGGGCTACAACCCATTCTCTTCCGTTTCGTCCATCAAGAAGAAACACTATGTAGATGTAGCCATCCCCCATAGCACTATTGTTCCCATGATCACAAATGAATAAGTCCTTATGGAGAGCTAAGAGCTTCATAAATAAAACATAGCTCTTTAAGCCCTATGAACCATGTTATCAACAATTCATATTTAACAGGAATATGCCAAAACATTAAGCAAGCCATAAGATCATGGTTTAAAGATAGCATAGGACCATGATTTTAAATATAGGTTCCAAGCCAATGTTTCCCAAAATGTGGAGGTGGAGGACATCAACAACATAAAGCTCACCGATCTACTCGATTCCAATCAAATAACACACAAACATATGGATCCAATCATGCATGGCAAACAAGATCCATCATGAGAAGAAAACCAAAATCATAAAACTATTCTCTCACTGGAGATGGATTCAAAGAAAGAAACGGAGAGTTTAATGTTAATAAAATAATAAGCCTAATATAAACTCGAAATTTAAAAGTTGAAAACCTGAACAACAGTGATACTAACATCTTTCATGAACACTATTTTCAAAACTAGAAAGATATGAAGATTTGAATTAGCATCAGTTCTGTAATTAAACTCTTCAATTTAAATATATATGGTATAAAAATTCTGATGAAGGGAAACAATTACCAGCATTTGGATATGAGTATTTTCATTTCTAAAGAATCACTCTATCAACAAATATTTGTCATTTAAAGCTATGAGTTGTAACAAGAAATGCATAATTACAGGTTTGTCTGGTTACGGGTGATGTACGTATGTATATAACTATCGTGTATTTCCAGATTTATTCTTGTAAAGGCAATGACTACACGGTATTTATTATGTCAACAAGCTTGAGCAAAAGATATTAGCTAGGGATTTGAATGCACGGCGTAAACATGACTGGAAATAAGATTCTTGACCGACGAGTTATTTCATTACTGAACATGAAGCAAGAAATGTGCCTCATACATATTGCTCGATTTAGGTAGACCTACCTGGCTCCCATGCGGTAGATAGCAAAGACTATAGGCAAAGTGCATAGGATAGATGTGCTGAAAGTAACGTACATGATCGTGAAGGATCGAACAGAAAGGTAGAGACGGAGATAATGTAAGCTCACCAATGGACGACCACGACGGGATAAGTTGCTGATCCTGCATGGCTGCACATGCAGGTCTCGGTAACGGTAACGTGCAGCACAGATGCCTCGGCGGTTTCAGCGCCTCGGCAAGATTCAACTGAGCAGCAAGCAAAACTAGGGCTTGATGGTGTGTACGTGTAGATGAGCTGGAAGAAGAACAGGGTGCATAGCTCGTCGGCTTCATCTAGGGTTTATGGCTGCGGCTGCTCGAGACGTGCCTAGCAGATTTTGGGACTTGCTGCTTTTATAGCCGGAAGTGCTCTAGATATATGGAAAGCAAAAAGAATAAGAGATCGAGATGGATACGGGCAGCTGCACCACGATGGCATGCTGGACTGGACCGTGTACAGGCGGCCCAAGAGAAAAGAATGAACGAGCCAGGAGCAGGATCCAGAGAGAGATAAAATATAAAATAAAACTTTTCTCTTTTATTTGAAGACATTTCAAATTGCTTTTGCAGATGGGTTTTAAATTCTTTTCAGTTTCAAACAAAAAAGAGACATCACAAAATAAATATGCTCCAGCATGTATGCACAAGCACGTCTCTATCCTTATATTAGATTTAAATTTCATAAAATTTATTTATTTCCTATATTTCATGAGCACAAAATACATAAATAAATCATTTTATTCTATTTTCAAAAGAGGCAAAATTTTGGGTGTTACATTCCTTCTTGAAGAGAAACTAGATTTCGTGGGAATGTAAGTTGTGGGACATGGAGTGGGACTAGGAGCACCATAACCCCTTCACCGTCCTACAATATTGATGGATCTAGCTTCAAGAAGACATTGACTGTATCTGTATGTGCATCTTTATCTGCCCAGGTTAGTATCACTTTTGCCATGTATGTGTTTTAATTAATATACTAATTCTGTATTTTTATATTACTCCATATCTTGTTTCAAGTTTTTTAAAAGGATTTATATCTTGTTTTAAGTTGTCTTTTTCTAATTGTATATTGTAGACATTGGATGATGTTACTGCATTATACTTGAAGCATTCAACTTCTCCCACTGAATTGGTTGATGTACATGTTCAAAATGCTATTGTGGATTTGATACATTATTTTTGTCTCCGAGCTCAGACTGATAAGGTTCCTAGTAGCAAGGATGATTCTGATTTTGTTTCTGCTCAAAATGCTAAAGAAAGTGAAGCCGCCTATGTTGTTAATTCACATACTGTTGAAAGTGAAGGTCATGTTCGTACCAATGTTTCTCAAGGAATTAATGTCATTGGAACTGTTGTTGGTGATTTTCCACATCAATCTGATGGACATACACATGATGCGCAACATGATGGTGTCAAAACTAATGTTGTACATGTATCTGATGTCACTGCACCTGTTAACATCAATGATGCTAACATCAACATCAATGCTGAAAACTTTGACAAACCTCCTCTTTATGTTGTCCCTCTGGCTGCACTTGATACCGCTGGTCGTTTAGTTGTCACTGTACGTATCCCTCTTATACAGTCATATTTTTTTTAGCAAAGTTTGACATTGATTCAATGGTAATTGTATTTTTTATTTCTGTTATTCATCTATAGAGTTCACAGGAACCTCCTTCAGCTTGTGATGTTCATGTTACTGAACCACCTCTACCTTCCAATGTTATTGGTCATGGATGCAATGCTAGTGAATCTGATGAAGTTGACATTACTGGAGAGAGACAACTCATTGTCAGCCAGAATGGAATGGCACAAGACATTGGAAATATTTATGATGCTGATGATGGTTCTTATTTTCATAAATGTCATAAGATTGGATTTAAACTCGATAACTCATCTAAGGGTCAAGTTTGCAAATCTCACCGCCCTAGGCGTATCACTCAGCCCAGTTCTTATTGTAGGGATTTCCAAGTCAATGTTCGTAATGCAAGATTTTTTGTTACTATACTAGAGAGACAGGCTTATGAATGTGTCTTGTTTTATTCTCATTCCCCTGAGTGGGCTAGGTAATTAATGAAACATTTTTTAAATATTATAATTTCTAACCTTCTTAATACATATTTGACTAAAGAATTATTTCATTACTTTTATAATATTTGTTCCTTTTTACTCCTAGAGAGGAAGTCATCAATTATGATAAAGTCCGTGTTACGTTTAAGGAGTTGGGATCTTCAACGAGGCGCTGCGAAAAACAATCTATTCATAATCATGTGATTAATGCATTCTGTAGAAAACTCTTTAAGGAGAAGCACCCAAGACAATCACGGAGACATTACTTATTCTCTCCTGTTGGTGTAAGTCTCTTACTACAGCTTCTTAATAATGCACTTTTATTATCTGTTTTGTTTTCTTATGTTATGTTTAGTATCCTTATCCCTTGTTTCATTGTTCTGTAGGATTATCTTATGAACCACAATTATGAAGACAACCAAAGTTACCTACATGACAACTGTAAGAGATGCTTCAAATTTGCTAATGACTGCTTTGACCTTTTTCTTTTACTCTGCATTTATTTTTTTCGAATATGTCATGACACACATTGGTTTGTTTTCGTTGTTGCTCTTCGGGATGGATATTTTGTTTTTCTAGATTCATTCTTTGATGTCTAAGAAGTTAGAGACATTGTAGTAAGTTTTGGTTTTGTATTTTCTTTTATTTTCTCGCATTGTATGTTTATTACAAATCTGACTTTAATCTTTTAGGTAGATTCCTAATTTCTTGAAAGCATGGGATGAGTCGTTTGCGAGAGGGATGGCTAGAAAGCGGCGGCGGTGTCGCGAGTCGTCGCCCACTTGCCGCCGTGGCACGCGACGGAACAGGATGAAGCTACTCTTTGGCGAGTTTGTCGAGGTGAGTCCACCGCATTGCGGCTTAGGGCGATGGTCCACGGGTGATGGGATGGGTGCCTGGGGTTTCGATTTTATTGGATTTTATTTACCAATGCTTGTTGTAGAGGCCACACCGCACATGATCAGGGTAGTGACTAGGTCATTCTCATTTAATCTTGATCCAAGTTCCAAGGCCACCCTGCACATGATCAGGGCAACCCTAAGGGTTTGAAACAGGGAGAGGAGAAAGAGGAAGTGAGACAATTAGAGTTTAGGTCACTCCAAGTGAGGGAGAGAGAGCCCCCTCCATGCCCATGACACTCTATATATACAGGGAATGAAAATTTACATGTGACCCCCTGGTAGGGGTTGGATTTACAATTTACTCCTACTAACTCTATTTGGGCCTCTTCTAGTGGGCTTGTCCCATAGGGAAATGTTGTGTATCGCTTTTGTTACAAATGTATGTGTTCTAGGGATGTGCCACTGGGTTAGAAGGGGATGATCTTTTGGTAGCAAGGTCTGGGCGCCCTAGTCGGGTTGTTGTTGTTGCTGCTGCCAGAATGGAAATGGTGAACACAAGCACACTTGAAGAGTCCACTCAAGGTGATGCTGCAATTGCAATTGAAGCAGGATACAAATTAGCTAGCAGCACAAGTCCACAACACTGTGATTCCAGGATCAACAAACCACAAATAAGGGACAGTTAGGATAGATGCAGATAGTCTGATCTGGCCAATCCAAGGGGACTGTTAGCTGCTACCCACTTGGGGCTAGGCCGGCCCACCTAATAGCCCACCCGGCGCCCCAGCATCCTCTTCCTCCTTCTTCCTCCGAGCTCTCTTCCTCCTCGTGATGCCTTTGCCCCCGCCGTAGGCGTCCTCCTCGCAATGCCTTTGCCCCCGCCGCGGGCGCCCTTGGGCTCGCCGAGCCCTAGGGTGCCCTACGGCGGCCGCCTCTCCCCGTCTCCCTCTCTTCTCCTCCCCTACGGTGAACCCTAACCCTAGCTCCGAGCACCAAAGTCTAGCCATGCCCCCCTCCGACCGGCCCAACCGCCCGACCACGGCCAACCGCACCTAAGCCGCCCGACGACCATGCGGACCGCCGGGACTACCTACCTCACCCCCGCCGGCCATTCTATAGCCCCACCAGAATCTGCTGAAGGAGATCCCCGCTCGCCATCATCATCGTCGCCGGCTCCGCCTCCGTCATAGTGGACAGTGCGGGCCTAGGTGGGCCGGCCCACCACGGGTGGTCAGTGTTGACACCTGTTATAGCATAAAATTACTAGTCAACTAACATGCAATAAGGGCTTAAAATGAATATCAACATAAGTCTAGGGGTTTAACTAACATAATTCCACGAGCTTGGGTGATTTATATCTTTTCAAGGACTTAACAGATAAATGCAGAGAAGAATGGAGAAAGTTTCGGAATATACATCTCATACGATGACAAGACTTGACCGTGAAGTAACTCAACCCGAAAAGTGGATTAAAACATTCTAGAAGGTACCAGAGGACACCATAAGAAACACGAAGCCAGGAAGCTTACGGACCACTGGGCCGCCCAGAGCCATTTAGGCCGCCGCCGCCGAGGTGGGTCCCAACTGTCATCCTCTCCATTCTAGGTCGGTTTGTAACCGACCTTGAGGTTGTATCTACACACCGTTATTGAAGGTCGGTTTGATCCAATGGTCATCGCTTCATCGCCAAGGCCTATATAAGAAGACCCCCGACCCCGAGGTTAAACCCTAATTCATTATCAACTCATTCTATCTCATTATCTCTCGCTTGTAGAGGGGTCCCATGTAAGGATCATCTTTCTCTAAGGGATTAGTGAATTAGAATGTAATTAGAACTAGAACTAGAAGAGTTAGCATTCAAGAGAGGATTAGAACTCATTAGTTCTAATCTTTAGAACAAGAGAGATAGAGAGAGGGAAGGAATCGGAGGAAGTACCGGCTGTCGGTGCTATCTCCATACTTGTACCTCGGTGGAAGTTAATCTACACTTGGAATTACTCGGTAATCTACTTCTTCTTTTAGTAAGTTATATTGTTTATATTTATTCTTATTGGTCTACGAGTCTCTTTTGAGTGCTTTAATCTGGTACCTAGATTAAAGTAATATTCGCAAAGGCAAAACGTGGTGTTTGGACTTGGATATTCTCGTTAGATACACCCTACCTTCCTGAGCGTGGTAGATCATGGTAGTGACAAGTACCATTGATTCCTTTGTATTCCACATCCCGTTGGATAGGACACGTAGGACCTAGTTACTGGGGGAATAGTAAGTTTCGGCCTTACTTTCCTTTGAGTACATCCCCATAAGAATACTATCAACATCACTTACCAAATTAAGATTTAGATATCTTAGTAATCCTCTCTATACCCTCAACCTTCTTAAGTCTTGTGCTACTCCGGGTTAAGAATAGATCGTAGTCTTCCTCACCCGTTTCCCTGTGGATTCGATAATTAAACCCACTCCCGGGTGAAGTGCTCACCGGTATCCGTGCGCTTGCGGATTATACAAATTATAAATATTTCTGTGGGCTTAGCAAATACCAACACGCATTTCTGGCGCCGTTGCCGGGGAAACGGATTGCTGAGTTGACTTCGAATCTAACCTATCCTTGTATCATATTCTTTTATTCTTTGATATTTTTGACTCATCTATTCTTTTCTTTCCCTTTTCATTATGAATTCCATGCCTATCTATAAATATCTTATACCCACAAGCAGAAGCTTTAGGCAACCAGAATCTTCGGAGCCTATCCTAGCAAAGTCCTATAAGCTACGCTTGGGTTATATAAGAATGGTTCAGAAACTAGCCTTCTCGGGAGAAGGCGAGGCTAACCCACACTTACACCTACGAAAGTTTGAGAAAATCATGGGATGCTTTCGTATGGAAGGCATATCCGATAATACCTTACGCTGGAAGTTCTTTCCATTCTCTTTGACGGGAAAAGCTAAACAATGGTATTACTTGAACGTAAAGAGAGTGAAAGGAGATTGGGAGACATTAATGTCCAAATTTTGCACATATTTCTTTCCCACCTCCAGAGTGGCCCGTCTTCGTATAGAACTTCTAACTTTTAAACAAGATAAAGAAGAGTCTCTTAATGCATCATGTCATCATTTTAATGACCTTATCAACACTGGCCCAAACCTTAGTATTCCAGATCCAATCCTTCTTCAATATTTTTATCTGGGTCTTAATAAGAAAGATGCAAGGGACCTTAGTGCAGCTTCAGGAGGTGCATTCCTTTCTCTGTCTGCTAGAGAAGCAAGAGATCTCATTGACAGATGTTGCGGATACGCCACCTCCACTAGAATTTTTCCCGAGAAAATGAAGAATCATCCTCCGATCAAGGAGAAGAAACTACGATAGCTAATTCACAACAATTCCAAACCCAAGACCTAGCTATCCATCCTGAACCATCAACATCCCAAAATCCCCCAAAGGAAGAAGAAATTCCACCTTTGGAAGATCCTTATAAACCTACCCTTAGTGATTTTGGGAGAATAATAAATTCTCAACCATACGAGAGACCTCTAAGTGATCACAATTCAGATTCTTTTGAGATGTCTCTTATTGAAAGTGTTTATAAGAGATTTCCAAGTGATTATAATTCGGATCCTTTTAAGGAGAAGTCTCTTATTGAGTATGTTTATCCTTTTAAAAGACATTGGGAAGAACCCAAGGGTGGCATGTCTGATCATGTCATAGAAGGAGAGCAAACTTATCTAGAAGACAATCTTATCTTCTCCCCTTCTATATCTAGACAAGATGATTTATTTGAACCCATCTCTAAACCCATCCTTGTCCCCGATGAATCCACATATGCTTCCTTCCTTAAAACTCATGACGACCCTAGAAATTTATCACAACAACCTAAGCATAGGGATCATCAAGACCACCAAGAAGCACCACAACAATGGCTTGAGAGTGTTAATGACTTATGTGCCACGACCATTGATTGTATAGACGACACCTTAGACATTATCAGCCTAAGAGACACAAACCCAAGAGATGCTTTAGACAGCCATGAGGAAGACAACATTAGTGAGTATGAGAGCTGCTTCATAGACACTTCATCTAGTCCATGTTCACAAGATCACCTTCCTGAATCACTTAGTCTCTCTATCACTATCGTACACGAGATCTTCAACCCCCTCATTTTCTCTCCTCCTATAAATTTCAAAAGGGTGGTTGTAGACGCATACATCTATAATAAATATTCTAGATCTCGTTGGCATAAAGTCTTGAGGTAGATTGATGTTGGAAGGGAAACCACTTCATCATCATGAATCATAATTCAATAGGTTTCCCAAGGACGAGCTTGCTGTCCTTAAACAAGCACTTCTTGAGAAATAACATGAGTGTTCACCTTATTGTTATAATACCCTTGTGAAATAAGCATAGAGATATAAATAAGGAAATATTCCTTCGGGTATTTTTGTTGCTAACCATTTCAGGTCTAGAGCAAGAAGAATGAAGGATGGCAATTTAAAGTATGTTCAACCAATCATTATACAACATGAAATCACATGCATAGAAATATTTCCTTATCATGTTGCTACACTATCTTGGTTGCCTCTACCTTTTGAGACATGATCAATTTACTAAAACAATTGTCATGCTTTTCATCTCTCTGTTTGAGTTAATCTCTATAATGCCTTCATGCTACTGTTTGTCTGCTTTAGTATGCTCAGGTTTGGAATAAGTTCATACATCTCCTAAATGAAGCATGGCGCCTAGTTTAGGAATTATGATCTTAATTCCAAAGGCCTTTTAAATTAAGCATGGTACTTAGTTTGAAATGTCCTCTTAAGTCAAATTAGACATGGTGTCTAGGTTGATTTTTGAGCCTATGGTATGTTATTGTGGATATTGGATATTTTGCTAGACTAACCCCTGCAGAAAAAGATGAAAAAGAGAAATTCTCGAATAAGCTTGGGGGAGGTCCTGAGATAAACTCATACTAGAGATGAAGCAAGAGAAAGAAGAGGAGTGCCACAAACAAAATCTACAAACAAAAGCACTTGCTCAAGGATCAACTTAAGGATGATTGGCACATGGAGAGGGAAGACCAACTCCACCAAGGATAATCCAATCATGCTCTTCCTCCTCACATGCTCCCATCACATCCCACATACTGGTTTGCAACCTCTCTATTCCTTATTACTCTTTTCTACAAGTTTGAATGATTTTGATGCACAAAAATCAAACTTAAGGTTTCATAAGATCATTCCTTTAGAAAAGCAAGGTGAGTATGGAAACATGAGATAAAAGATCTATGCTAAAATTTCCAACCAACTTTTAAAAGCATAGAAAGTGACCTTAGCCCCTCAGAACAACACTATCCTGGTATTACTTGTATATTCCTTCGGGTATGTGTTGTTAACTAACGATGCAGAAATAAAACTATGAGAAGAAGCAAGATACAACAAATCTTTCACAAGGAGGACACGCTTGTACATAGAAGAACCTTATGAAATAAAGAGAAAGAAGACAAGTTAGGAAAAGCTACACAAGAGGCCAAATCAAGAATGCTTCAAGCAGAAGAAAAGCACCACCACAAGTTGCTACAGTGCCATCATGCTCCAATAATAAGGTAACATCTTGAGGTGAGTTATCAATAAATAAGCTTTTTCTTAATTATGGCATGTTTATGAATAACGAACCAAACATGTTAGAGTAACATCCTTGCTTGATGACTTCATTAGCTCAACATGTCTTGTTTCTTTTGTTGTTCTTAACACCATCTTTTTGATCTCATTGTCCTTATCATACTAGCAAAAAGTATTGCAACATTCATGTTCCATCTTCTGATCTTATCACCCTTGTTATAGAAAACAAAACATATAAACATTAACTTTATCTTGTTTGATGTGCCTAAGGTTTTAGAGAAGAATGAACTTTTGGTTTTGTTGGTGTTTTCCCACCAACAGGGCCCATGCACTTGATCTCTGCCTTGTCTTTGCACGCAGGACACACTTTGAGCAAAATGTGGAGGAGTCTTCACACTCCCTCAAAATCCTACAAGTGAATGTCCTGAACTCACAAAGCATGCACACAAAACAAGAGGATGCCAACCCCTACTATCAATCTTTCACTTCTAAATGATGGACCAAAGAAAAGAACATGGGTGACACCACTACCAAGATCGGATGATACACTCAAGGAGTAACCAAGGTAAGTAGTCTTGCTCAAAGGATTTAAAACATTGAACCCTCGTCCGAAAGGTAACTCGGTAGTTATCCATATTTAATTTCTAGCATTGCATATCAAATTTATCTTTCTGCATCCTGCATCAGCATATTTCCTTTAGCATATTTAATTTCTGCATTAGCATTACATTGAAAAAACAGTGAAGCCCTATGTGAATAATCTTGTGGTGTGTAACAACCCATAAAGATATTCACCGTGGTGGCATAAAAATAATTATTTACTCATCTAGTTGCATTTGCATCATAAATCTTTGCATGCATATAAATTTATAAAACTCCAAAAATATTTTCCTGCTGAAGTTTTACATAGAATAATCATGATCCATCTCTAGGCACATGAAGCTAATGTGGCTAACCCTTAATGCTTAATCAAGTTCCACTAGCTTTGTTGTCTATTTGAGTTCAGCAGATTCAAAGGGAGAGAGACAATGATAGGTCGACATCATCGCCATCTACCTCAACTTCCTCATCATCAATGACCCTACACTTCAATCCAACTTGGGGGAGAGCACCCCCAGTTATCCCGATAAGTATCTCTACAATATTATTATTATTAGCTAAATATTTAGTTTGCTTGGTTTGCTAAAGAGTTTGTTAGGAGTCTAGTTTTATAAAAAGTCTAATTGTTTAAAGAGTATTTGCTAGAGTTTAAGAATAAATAAATTGGAGTGTACCAGAGGTTTTCTTTTCCACCTATATAAAATGATCTCTAAAGTTAGATCTGATGCATGGAAATGATGAATAGTTGCTCCGTCAAAATTCCTTTTCAGTGCCTAGCTTTCAAGCTTAATTTCTCTTGAGCTTTAAATGCAAAACTGCCTTGACTTAAGATTTACCCTGAACCCAAAACCCATGGGTTGCAAATTGCTTGCTCTAAAGTCTAGGTAATTGACGGATATGATATATGAGAGTCTGAGCTGCTGTTGATCTTACTCCTAGTGATGCTAGATTTCTGGAGATTTATTTTGAAACTTTAAAAGTGCACATGATAAGTTCCTGTGTGACAAAGTGTTGAACCTCCTACCACAGCCATATATACATGCTCCCTAGATTAGGAAAACCTTTTTGACATATATATAGGCTGCTTGCTTCGCATTGAGTTTGTTCAATCTTTGTCGACCCTTAGAAACTTGTCATGCTGATCATGTACACTCCATCTCACTCCACTCATTCCATTCACTACATTCCATTCCACTAGACTCCATACACTTATATGCTATTTCCATACTGGAAGTACGCATCCACCACATATACACCTATCATATCCATACCACTATCATTCCACTATATCCACTAAAAATGTTCTACTCCTATCCTGGGATAGAGCAACCAAAAATATTTCCTATACCTATCCACTCATTACTAGCCAATATCTTACAAAAGCTCCATTACTTTTGGCTATCTCTCAAAAGTTATTGCAAAAGAGATTTTGGTTGTATAAAAAAAAGAGAAAGAAAGAAAGAAGGAAGATGAAAAATGGACAAGTGTCCTACGGGCGAGTAGAGCCTACCTCCCTAAGAATGAGGAATAAAGGAGAGTTAAAAAAATGGATAAGTGTCCGCTGAAAACAATGGGTACTTAGATACTCACCTCTCCATAAAAGAAAAATAAAGAAAGAGAGAAAAAGATACAACCCAAGTTCTCTCAAAGTTTTCAAATTCCAAAGAGAGATGATTTCTCAAGGAGCAAAAGTAGAATTAGGCTTTCCCCTCATTCATTCCTTACACCTTACTATATTCCCTACCATATTCTATCCACCATACACATGCACCACTTGATCAGTGTGACTCGTAACTTTGGATCCATTGCTTGAACTTACAATATATGCTTAGTAAGTAAATTTAGTTTTCTTCCACCTATGAGCTCCAGATATAAGCCTTGGATATAGGGTGAGAGAGAAGAAGGCATAGTGTGCAACTGCCTTAGTCCAAAAATACCACAGATTATGAGACAAAGGCAAAACAACCTTGTTGCCTTAGTGAGGATCCACAAATACCACAAATGAGAGACTTGAGAGAGTCATACTAGGAACTTTGAGTTTTATTTTGAAAACTTGCAAAAACTCTAGAAGGATAGTTGAACAAAGAGTTTGAGATATGATGCTTGACGTGATTGTTCTATCTTTCAATTGCCCAAGATCAAAGAAAAGGCTATAAGCTCCATGGTTAAAGGTAATATGGGTAAGTTGAAGAATGAACAAATTATTCTTATCTAGAGGAGAAATTTTGTTTGAAAGCATGTGTACTGTTGAGGCGTGAAAGCATTGCAGCAACTCCTGATCCATTGCTAAGTTTGGCTTTGCTAGGGACTAGCAAAGGGAAAGCTTGGGGGAGCTTGTTGACACATGTTATAGCATAAAATTACTAGTCAACTAACATGAAATAAGGGCTTAAAATGAATATCAACATAAGTCTAGGGGTTTAACTAACATAATTCCATGAGCTTTGGTGATTTATATCTTTTCAGGAACTTAACAGATAAATGCAGAGAAGAATGGAGAAAGTTCCGGAATATACATCTCATACGATGACAAGACTTGACCGTGAAGTAACTCAACCCGAAAAAGTGGACTAAAACATTCTAGAAGGTACCAGAGGACACCGGAAGAAACACGGCTAGGGGAAGCTTCTAGACCCCGGGCGGCCGCCGAGCCATTTAGGCCGGCCGCCGGTGGGTCCCACCCGTCATCCTCTCCTTTCTAGGTCGGTTTAAAACCGACCTTGAGGTTGTATCTACACCGTTATTGAAGGTCGGTTTGATCCAATGGTCATCGTTCATCGCCAAGGCCTATATAAGAAGACCCCCTGACCCCAGGGTTAAACGCTAATTCATTATCAACTCATTCTATCTCATTATCTCTCAGTTATAGAGGGGTCCCATGTAAGGATCATCTCTCTCTAAGGGATTAGTGAATTAGAATGTAATTAGAACTAGAACTAGAAGAGTTAGCATTCAAGAGAGGATTAGAACTCATTAGTTCTAATCTTTAGAACAAGAGAGATAGAGAGAGGGAAGGAATCGGAGGAAGTACCGGCCTGTCGGTGCTATCTGCATACTTGTACCTCGGTGGAAGTTAATCTACACTTGGAATTACTCTGGTAATCTACTTCTTCTTTTAGTAAGTTATATTGTTTATATTTATTCTTATTGGTCTACGAGTCTCTTTTGAGTGCTTTAATCTGGTACCTAGATTAAAGTAATATTCGCAGTGCAAACGTGGTGTTTGGACTCGGATATCTCGTTAGATACACCCTACCTTCCGGAGCGTGGTAGATCATGGTAGTGACAGTACCATTGATTCCTTTGGATTCCACATCCCGTTGGATAGGACACGTAGGACCTAGTTACTGGGGGAATAGTAAGTTTCGGCCTTACTTTCCTTTGAGTACATCCCCATAAGAATACTATCAACATCACTTACCAAATTAAGATTTAGATATCTTAGTAATCCTCTCTATACCCTCAACCTTCTTAAGTCTTGTGCTACTCCGGGTTAAGAATAGATCGTAGTCTTCCTCACCCGTTTCCCTATGGATTCGATAATTAAACCCACTCCCGGGTGAAGTGCTCACCGGTATCCGTGCGCTTGCGGATTATACAAATTATAAATATTTCTGTGGGCTTAGCAAATACCAACAGTCGGCGCCAATGATTCCTCCCAATCCAATGCACTCATTGCTCTGTTGAACAAGCAGAGAGGGACAAAAACTTATGGCAACGACAACAAGGTGTGTGGAAGCTGTTCTGCAAAGAAGGATGGCTCCTGTGATTGCAACTCTAGCTTTGAGTGTAGTATTTGTCCTATCCTGGTCAATTAAACATCCTATTGTTACACATTGTGGCCACCTTATCTGCTGGCCATGCATATTCACCCTTCTCTGAGTTCCCTGTGTGCAAGGGCGAGGTGCTACAAGGGAATGTCACTCCGATATATGGAAGAGGTATTGAAGAAGGGGATTAATTCCACCACCAACCTCGACTTACTATCCAGGCCGCGAGCAAACAGAAAGGAGCTAGATACTGAGGCAACTACAGATGTCGGATAAGAAGGCAAATGATACAAAACCAAGGTGTAGTGAGGGGCCTCTCAATCCTAGCAGTGTTATGTTGTGTCCTCTCCTAGTTCATCCAATACAGAGCTAGCCCCCTAACACAGTGCATGTTATGCTGCATTCATTAGAACAAAGTGTTGCATCTTCTTAGTTTCCAATTTCCATCATTATACTCTTAAACTCTTGTATTTCCGTTTGAATGAACTAGTCCATCAACCCGTGCTCCCGCGCACGGGATAGAATCTGATAAGAGATAAAAGTATAATTATTATTGCTTAATGTCTCTCGGAAAATAAAGTAACATGTATTAAAATATATTTTCTTTCTTTGTTTATTTTCTAACACAATAGGCATTGTATTGTCTATTTTTAGAACTTATATCAATTACTGATCTATATGAGCTTCATCTATATCTTATGATATCATGATAATCTACATTTTAATTCTCCATTATGGATTTATTACCTTATTGATTGCTACATAGATTGCACTCTAAAGTACTACATTGGCCTAAATAGTCACTTCAAACCTACATTTTATTTCATAATAGCAGTTTATAGCTTGACTGGAGATCTAGGTGGGTAGCTAAGCTAAAAACAATATTAATATTTAAGCCTTATAATGACTATTTGCACCTAAGGAATCTCGGAGAATTAAAAGATATAGCCACTTGTAATCTACACTATCCTCCTCCACACTTGTCAAGATGTTTAAATTTTATTTCCTAAGAGTTATTTATGTAATAGTAGTTATAAATATTAATATATATATGTCAACTACTTTAGTTAAATTGTACAAATTATATAAAGGAATGATTCCTATAAACTATATATCATAGTTATGGATAATTTTAAATATTTTGTTGGTACCATTATTTTAGGAATTTTTTCATAATTTATTAAATGTAACAATATATGCATTTATTCCTCATGCGTGCATTTGTATTTGACCTGGATGAGGGCACAATATGTATGTTAACTTTAATCAAATTTTAATATATTGTCATTAGTAGAAGAGAATAATTAGAAATATACATATACTTTCTATTATTAAATGCATTAACAATTAAGATGTAGATTTAACGGAATATTTTAACTTTTAATATTGTGAGATGTGATAATATAGATGTAAATTAAAAGGTTTACATATATCATATATGCATTAAAGATCCATAGTGACCTTATACTGATTTACTCATTCATAGATTTTGGTAATTATTTAGAAAGTAGCATTGATTATCTTTATTGTTTGAATTTTTTTAAAAAATATATTTTTCTAGTGGACCTAGTAATGCATAACATGGAGGCTCCATTGAGGATCTCTTTTGTGAATTTATATGATTTATACATTTTTCATGTAGCATAATACTACCTTTTGTGTGTCATAATGAATCTAACTTTAAATTTAACTTTTAGTCTATATATTGCAAATCCTTTTAAATGCTTGTTAAGTTGAAGTTGTAATGCTTACTTTATATTTTACTCACAATATTCATCTTTTTATTTTATTGTAAATATTCTAGTTCCTAGGTTAGTCTCCCACAATTATACATATCAACTTGCACTGTGGGCACTATCACATAATTTAATTTCTAATAAAATTGTTTTATACAACATAATTTAAAGTTCTTTAGAAAATAACTCATTTGAAATTTAGAATTTATTAATATTAATATGACTTAAAGTTAGTGTTTAGTGTCTTTGCTATGTGGTTTCTGAAGGAAACATTTTTACACTCTTGATAAACTATTAAATTAAATATTTATCTTACTATCTACCTTTTGTGGTCTACATGATGGAACATATAGTTAAGTTTACTTTAAGTTCAACTGTTGCAAAATTGGTAATTCATAGCACACATCACATACTTATGGATATTAAGTTATTTTCTTAATAGCTTACTTTAGTAATTATATGTAGATTTGAGACATATTTTTGTATGTTTGTTTTTTTTCGAACCATGGAGCATTCCCATTAAGTGAGTTAATTTATATTTTACTTCATAATTGTATGTATGGGTACTTGGATTGCACACGTATGGGTCATTTTGCATTATCTTTCCTATTGCTAGATATTAACAATTTTTCTAAAAAAAAATTAGGTGGTTATTTGAAAGTTTTTATCTTTTGTATGAAATATGTGTGTAGTTTAGGGACTTAGTTTTGCATTTTTTTGATAAAGGAACTGGGTAATTTAAATGCAATTTTAGTGGATTATTTTTAATTATTTTCATAATTTCTCGCTTGGGTGGTTTATTAGAGGCAAGTTACAAGGTTAATAATTTATATATTCTTCACATAATGGTAGTTCAAGACATTTTTTTTATATAACAATGGATCCAATGTCTATTATTGATCATGATGATTGAGTTGACCAAATGGTTTCTAATTCACCTCATTAGAATTAACATGAAGGCACCGTTAAGTCTTAGTCAATGTAAACATTATATGGTATTATATATTATTTTTGAAAATTTTACTTCATTTTAATTCTATTTCTCCACTAATAGGATAATTTAGTAACATGTTTATGGATATACATGGAACATTGAATAATATATGGCAGTGTCATTTAAATATGATTTCCTCTTCAATCGGTTCGAAAGTATTGCAAAATAATCTATTTCTCAAGCAAAGTCTAGTTGCCAATAAAATATAAGGATAAATGGAAAATTAGCATTCTTTGCTCTTCCTTTTGATGAACCCATTTTTATATAGGTAGTCTTAGATCTATTTCCCTCCTTCAATCCTATTAATAAACATATGAATATATTTGTTCTTTACTTTAATTTGCATATGTGTATATATGGCTAAAACTGCATAGTAGAGATTGGCGAGGGTGCATGGTAGCATACCTATATAGCTCCACCTATGCATTAACAAATGATATTGTTTAGTCAAGGGATGTCCAAATGTGACAGATCTAGGATTTTACCGCAATATGATGAAAAATATTCTTATATAATTTGTATACCAACATTCGGTAAACCATATTATTACTTAGCAAAACCAAATATATTAAATAATATTTTTTTTGACCAAAGTCAGCAAGGGAAACCCCTGACCTATTTTTTTAATTTTTAATAATGCAAACCTGTTTAAATTCGCTTTCACGGAGAGTCGAACCCAGTCTGGTGGGTGCTACTCAATATATTAAATAATATGATAAGCCTTAAATTCAAAGATAATGCTTAAAGCAACTACAAATCTCGATATAAATTGTTCAAATAAAATATAAATAGTTCTTAAAATATAGCCTAGAATAAACTTACAATATTACTTGTTTATTCTCCGGTTTCTGAATGAGATGGATGTCCCATTTATATCATCTGGATCATATGGAAGGCGATTAATGTCATAAACCGGGTGGCTTTGATAGAATCAGGTTTGGAACGTGAGGTTGAGGTTAGAAGACTCACGTGTGATGGACTAATGAACAAATGCTAATTATTAGCTTGTTGCCATTGAATGAACTCACGAACTCGAATAAAAAATATAAAATAACTCATACATACAAAAATAAAACTATTCAAGTCCACAAGTAAGAAGAAGATTAGAAGATTAATCTTATACATATCTGCCTGACTGCCAGACATGTGAGCCAACGCCGCTGTGCTCTTCCACGTGAAGACAACAATGGTTTAGGCCATCAGGTGTCAAGCGTACCTCTCTGCTTGACTGCCGGACATGTGAGCCAACGCCGTTGTGCTCTTCCACATCAAGACAACAACGGTTTAGGCCATCAGGTGTCAAGCGTGTAGCAGGTCTGTGACTCGGTCTTCGATCTACGTTCCGCCGTCCGGCGATCGACGTGGAAGGCCAGACATGTGACCCGGTGCCGATATCCTCTTCCACGCCAAGATAACAACATTTTAGGCCATCAGGTGTCGAACCTGGCGCGGCTGGTGAATCCGTCTCCGATCCAGTTCCGGCAGTTCGGCGACCGGTGTGGAACATCAATTTGATTGAAGCTTCATTACCCAATGGCTGCGGCAGCGGCGCTTGGCTACACGTGAGGTGATATAGGAAGGGATGACAATATAATTAAAATTTTCTTTTCAGTTAGATCTATATATATTATAAGCCTGAGAGGCAGAGTTTTCAATATGCACGATATACATCATATATAACGGCAGATGGGTAATTTTTTTTAGGAAAATAGAGTAGCACGTTATATTTCAAATGGCAAGTGGGTAATTTTTTATAAAATGACAAATAGATCTAATGGTTATTAATATATATGGCAATCAAATTGATGGCCAAATCTTTCTGATTATTGTGAGAATTTTAAGGATTTATCTCTTTTTCTAGCGTGTCTGGTGAGAATTAACGTGGAGCCTCCGTTGGAGCCTCCAATTAGTAATAGTAAGATGGAAATGGGGCTTGCCCTCGTGTTGATTTTTTCCATCATTATTTTCTTGATATAAATATCATTTGTTTTGCTAAACTAAAGCTTTGCTCTGACGGTAACGAAGTTTAGTACATAAATAATACATTTACCTTTGCTAATATATCCTGAACAACATTTAATTATTTGTGGAACATAAATACATTTCAAAAAACAGATTACAAAAGCACACATCAAATAGTTGTAAAATGTAATGCAATTAAAACGGTACCACATGGTATTATTGGGTGACGGTATTGTTGAGTGTGCTTTGGACCCTGCAATCAAACAGATGTAATATGTAATGCAAAACGGTAATACGGTTAGCGCCGAGAAGGTTACTTAAGTTCGAATAGTACCAACTCTGTGTCTCCCTGTGATTGAGTGACACATTGTAATGCACCGTGTATATGGGACAACCCAATCTCATGCTGACTCCCCAGTGTGTCGGATCCTTCATCATTTTGGCTTGAGCTTTTTCATGCTGGAGGTTGACCGGCCATGTGGCTCTGTATAGGGTCTCACATTGGCTGCCTCCCTCACCTTTTCATGTCATGATGACATCTACAATGTCATCCCCATCGGAGGAATCCTCGACATTTTTGTCCATGATTAGCTACAGAGCCTACCTACCCACACTGCACTAGATGGGCCCTAGGTGTACGCATATATAACTGTTCCCGGCTAGAGCTGGAAAACAAACCAAGACCAACTCAAGACTCAAGGCGTTTAAGTAGAAGTTCGAGGTTGTGAGGATCCACGATGAGGCCATCCAAGGTTTTTAGGGGTGGCTTGATGGCTTTTCTACGTTGATACTACAAATGCCCCCTTTTGTTCAGAGAAAAAGGCGGAGATCAGGGTCGAGGAGGGAGACAATGGGGCCAGCTCTGGTTCCTTGCTCACCGTTTGACCTATGTAATGTATAGGTGGACTAGCAAGGGACATCCATAGTATTACTCTATTCTGGCAAAGGTTGTACATTTCCTTTGGGTTGTTATATCAAACGAAATAGAGATGATTGTACTGTGATCAAAAGGTGCTTTTTGTGGTCAAAATCTGCTCAAGTTCTGTTTATATAATGTATGGTTTGTACTATACTTTACGCATCACTTCCATTTATGAAATTTATTCTTGGAATTAGAATTTTGATTTTAAACTTAAATACTTCTGTATTATTTCACTATATTTGAGAATGTGTCTCATGCATATTCGCAGAATGCCTGTGTCGTCCACTCGCCCTGTAGCTCCTACAATCCAGATACCTTCCTCCTTGACCTTCATACCCATCCAAACCCTAGCAGCACCGTCATGGCTTTCCTTGCAAACCAACTTCACCATGTCACTGTTGTTGATGACGCTGCCACAGGCAACTCTGTCCCACTCTTTCTTGCCCAACATTATCTACGTCCATGGCAGATTTGCACGTGTCTCCTAGACACCTCCTTTTTACCTAACTGTTTTTCTCATAATTCTTTTTTCAAATTGGGGTTTGTCAAAGGGGGTGGGGGAGCTTCCCCACCAGATTTTATAAAGAAACAAGAGCTCCGATCAAAGCACGGAGTTTGTCAAAGAGATGCAAGATGACAGGAACAAGCGCCACTGTCTAAGTTTAGATACATTATGATCGAACTTCTGCATGATGCCACATTTTTTTCGAAAGCGGGCACTTGCCCGTGCTGCATTAAGAGAATTGGGAAAGTTAAATTACATCCTAGATGCCTCCCATGGCGAATTTGCCAAATAGGGCAAATAGGCGAACACCGACACAAGGCACCGGCTAAATGGTGGAGCTTAGAGAGGTGTGCTAAGAAGGAAACAAATGTCGCGACAACGTAGCGGCAGCGAACCCTAGCCACTCATTTCTCAGCGGCCGCCGCCGGGGTGCGCCCCTGCGCCTGCAGCGGTCATCTTTAGGGAACGAGCACATCTAACACCTCGGCCTTTCAGCCGTTGGATGGGGCGCTGTGAGAGCTCTCCATCGAAGTGGTTGTGGAACCTCTTCGCGATCGAGGGGTCTTTTTAGGTGATCCAGAGTGTGCACGGCAATGCGCCCTAATTTGTGTTCTTTTGCCCTTATAAACCAAGGTGGCTAATAAACCTGCCTTCCCACTAGTCAAGCAAGATGTGTTGTGCCTGTCGCCCGGGTTGTGCATGGTACCACATCAGGATTGGCCGAATCTACTCCATGACGCTGTCAGGGAGATCGCTGAGAAGCTACTCTCCATGGATGTGATGGACTACATCCGCCCATTTATTGTTCCAATAAAAATAGTTGATATTTTTCAGCCATCTGCAAGCTGTGGAGAAGCAACTCCACCGCTGATTATCCAACCTAGGAACTGTACGTGTTTCTTTCCAAGTAACTAACTCGGTGATGCTTCACAAGGACAGGGTCGAGGACAGGGACAATGACGAGGCACCTGCAGACCTAGCAGCACCATACTTTAATGTCGTGAGCACCGCAACATGAACATGCACACAGGTGCCACACTCCAGTTTTTTTTTTTTTTCTATCATGAAACAGGAGGTGCAAAGCCCTATTGGAAATATATATTAAAAAACCGCAAAACAAAACAGAGTTCTTTTCACAAATGATCAAGAAACATAAAAGTAGAGGAAGAAAACAGCAACAATTACACAAAAACTGTCATAGCCATAAATTTATTAAGGGTTGATATGTTGCTTTTGCTCTTAGAATAACTAGAGCGAATTCATTTCTGAAGAGTTCTGAACAGAGTGTGCCAGGTGTATGAAGATCAAGTCATTGCGCATCATCCTAATCGCCCAACACATAGTAATAATAATCTGCATGAAGAAATGAACCCTCAGCTGATCCTTTATACTTTCCACAATCATTGTTGTAATGTACATCAGAATTTGGAATGTAAATATTCAGATTAAACCAGCATGGCAATGAAAAAGGCCAATGAAAGAGCATATGTAAAGCATCCTCTTCAATATTCAGAGTTGAGAAAACACAATTATAATCTAGCAGGTGCATACTCCTGTGTCGAAGCATAGCTCTGGTAGATAATTTGTCGCTCCATCGGTTTTTGTTTGAGTGCGCTGATTTCCTTGCCAACGCCGAGGGGCTCTTGCTTTTCCACTGTGTTTGCACTGAAACGGCGCGCCTCTTCAACCCCCTGACCACTGTCATGGCCATCCTCCTAGGTTTCTCCGTGGAGCCGGGAGCCTAAGCTCAGCACTGTCGGGATAATCGTCGAGAGGAGGAATGCGCCAGAGGGACATCCCATAATTATTGTTCCCAACGTGGTGCTCGTTGTGGTCTCGCGACTCTCGCAGCCCGGGCATAGCACCATGATGTCGCCATGCTTGGTGATGGTCACTGGGGAGCCGTTGATGCTGGCATTGTGGACATCGAGGACGGTGGCGTGCATCGAGAGGAGAAACCAGATCTAGTGGGAAATGAGAGTGGTGGGAGAGTGACTGGGTCTCGGTCAGGGAGTAGGAGTAGGAGAAGGGTAGTTCTAAATAGAAGAAACTGAGAACAACAATTAAATAGACTGAAGTAAATATAGATGACAATTAATGCATCTTCACTCTCATTTGAAAAATAAAAATAGAGACATTGAAATGTTTTCTTCAAACTCATTTGAGACAATAAGACTGAAATGAAACAGAGCAACGAAAATATAAAAGATAATAAATGCTTCTCCGGTCTCATACGGAAATCAAAAAAGAAAATATAGCAAACAACATGGTCAAGCCAAATATTATTAGAGAAAAGATTCATCATGAGGAGCCCGTTCTAATAAAAAATAGAAACAAGGTCACCGAAGCAATAATCAGTGGAAACAACGTGCAAAAATGAAAGCGAGAAGCCAACGCCAAGTGTGTGTGTGTGTGTGTGTGTTAGAGAGAGAGAGAGAGAGAGAATAAATTCTTCCACTGTTCAATTGAAATTGTTAACATGCATATACGTCTGCTGATCCATTGAGTTTTGAGTTGGTGGTGCAGATGATTGCTTTCAGCAGTACCCAAGATGTGAGGACGCCGCGTGCGAGAAAAAAATGCAAAGATCATTTCAACTCCAAGCTCAGTAGTGTGTGTCTCTGTCTGCTGTGTGTTTGTGTTTCAGGTGCACGAGTGTGTGTGTGTGTGTCAGAGAAAAAAGTGGACTCCATGGACCCCCACGGAGACAGAGCAAGAGCGACGTGGATGCGCAAGGCGATCGAATGGAGGCAGCCAAGAGCACGGTTTCCTCGTCGTCCACACCCCTCCGCTGCCCCCTGAGGTACCATTCCAAAATCAGAAGGTAACTTATCTGTGCCCTTGTTTTTCCTATCCCTCTTCATGGTGATCCTCGCTGCAGAGCCCGCAGACAGGAACGTGGGAGTAGGAGGATCTGTGAGAAGAATCCGCACCTATGCGGACTACCTATACAGGGCCTACAAGGCGAGGCGGTACTACAATCCAACTGTTTCATCTCGCCCTGTGCTGTGCCCCATCACCAGCACACATTCTCGCCAGGTTCGTCTTCCTTTGGATCCCTACATGCTCGGTGTGAAACCTCTGCGAGATGTGAGGATCGAAATGGGGAACGAGGAGTTGGTGCCATTTTATTGAGTCGTAGAATTTTTTTCGACAATCGTTGTAATGTTTGTATTATTGGATTGGAATGGGACCCCTTCATGCCACTATGCGCTTTTGCTTTTCCTACCCCCTTAATGCTGCGCCATGCCGGTGCATGGATTTTGATCATCTGGTATGTGGATTCAGCTCACTGTTCTTATTTTAATTTTTCTGCTAGAGATGTTGCTTCTAGAGGTACAATGGCATGGGACCACAAATGTTTGTGAGATTGGGGAGAAGCTACTGCCAATTTGCATGTCTGTTCACACTGTTGACTGAACTGAATTTTGAGCAAAAGTTGTACATTTCCTTTTGGTTGTGATATTAAATGAAATACAGATGATGGTACGGTAATCAGAAGGTGCTTTTCGTGGTCAAAATCTGCTCAAGTTCAGTTTACATAATGTATGGTTTGTACAATACTTTACGCATCACTTCCATTCATGCTACTTTTAATTGCAATAAGAATGCTTGATTTTAAGCTTAAATGCTTCTGTATTATTTCATTACATATGAGAATGTGTGACATGCATATTCACAGAGCTCGACATAGAGACGACTTCCACGATGTTGATGCCCAACCCGACCGGTGCTGCAAGAACTGTCGACGAATTGCTCGATCCTAGTCGAGATATATGGCAGCATTTCACCGTCAAATGTTATCTCCACCCTAGGAGCACCCAGTGCTTGATCCCATTGTTTATTCCTGGCACAACGGCAGTAGTGCCAGCGGTGAAGACAACCCTAGTCTGTGCGCCCAATTCCAGTAGTGAGAAGAATCACCCACAAAAGAAAAATCAGCCGTTGATTTCTAAGATTAATTTAGTGTTTCCCCTATTTCTATTAGAGCTTGTCCAACGAAGGGAATCCCTGAATAGGGTTGTGTGTAGGTTTACAACGAGAAAATTAGGGCCAGGGGAATATTCAAATCCTTGTTGATCCTTGTGCTGAATTCCCCTCCCATTAAACCTTGTTGATCGGTTCAGCATGCATAGTCAAAATCTGCTCACGTTCTTTTTACAAGATGTATGGGTTGTACATTAATACATTAAGCATCACTTTCATTCATGCTACTTTTTATTGCAATTAGAATTCTTCGTTATTAAACTTAAATACTTCTGTATTTTTTTCATTACATATAAGAATGAGTGTCGCATACATATTAGCACAGCACCTGTACCATATATCCACTCGTCCTGCAGCTTGGGCTTCCCTTCCTCTTCCACCAACTCACCCATCCAAACCCTAAGCTAGCAGCGCCATCATGACTTGCATTGCAAACCTGCAATTTCATCCAAACCGTGTCCTACTCCTCCCCCTTCCCCGGCACCATTGTTGACGACGTTAACGGGGGGGGTCTGCAGTCTCACAGACACCTCATTCTCCGGTTTTTCCGATTTTGTGTGATGAATTTTTGTTTTCTCCACAGTTGCCACATTAGGATGGAGTCGGAGGAGAGGGACTGGGCAAATCTAGTCTAGGACACCCACCCTCAAGCTCCACTCTCAAGCTCCACTCCTCACGCGCGCTCCTCGTTGATACGCCAAGGCCTCCTTGGCCAGCGTCCCTGTAGAGATCCTCATCCTAGTCTTTACCTACCTAGAGTGTTTTGCAGACCTCACAAGAGCTGCGGGATTCTGCAAACAATGGCGCAATGTCGTACACTTGCGGCTTCGCGCCTCACAGCAGTTGTCGCAGTACCGCCAGCTCACGTGGCTCCTCCAGTTATCCGACGATGTGCCGCCATCAACCATCAAGAGCTACATTTCCGGCACCACCGGCTGCTGGATCTGCCTTCCACAGAGCGTCTGTCGGAGGGTTCGCTTCTGTGGTTCCCACGAAGGAGGCTGGGTCGCCGTAGCTGCTGCCAATCGCAGAAGGCCTTATTATGAGTTTGTCAACCTCATCAAGACGGCCATTGCCAGAGTTCCCCTCCCCACCAGGCTCCATCGTTCGCACCCCACGTGCTCTGACGTGGTGGAAATCTGCATGGTCATGCTCTCTGATGTGCCTAGGGCGAAGAGCTGCATCACGGCCGCCCACACCGTAGGTGGTTATCCAAGCATCATTTTCTGCCAGCCGCATGTGGATGGCCATGGGTGGGGCTGCTCCAGGACACTTTGTATCACATAGGTGAGGTGTTCCTAGGTTTGTATTCCATCAGCAACAACGACAACCTCTGGCTGTTCCTGCCGAGCAAAATCAACAATGATGAGATTCTTGTAATGGAACAACTCGTTGTTAGATTAATTGGGCTTGGCCCATTAGTCAACTAGCAATTAATCAAGGAAACTCCAAAGGCCCACACATTTATGGTAAGAGGAGTGGGATTAGTACCACATGGTACACTCATTGAGAGAGTGCTTAACTTAAATAGGCAGCTAGTTGGTGCTCTATGCAAGGAGTTGAGAGGGAACATGGTGGAGCCACTCGTGCGCCGCTGCCGGCACTGCGCCGCGTCGGACGTGATGTGATGTGACTGCGCCTTTATGTGGCTTGCTGGACCGGCCTAACGGCTAGATGGTTCAGCCACAGTCACAAAGGAACGGCCCAACGGCTAAGTGGCCCAACAAACAGTCACAAATGGCATAAGGATAAAACGTACCTGTACGGTGCAAACCCTAAGCCGAGGGCACAAGGGTAAACGCACTTGTGCGGTGTGCTCCCTAGCCGCCCTCTATAAATGTCATCCTCATCAGAGGGAATCCTCGACATTTTTGTCCATGATTAGCTAGAGAGAACCCTAGTCTGTGCGCCCAATTCCAGTAGTGAGAAGAATTACCCCCAATTCCAGTGCAAGAGTTGGTTAACATGCATGTACGTCTACTCAAAGGATTGCTTTGAGCAACAGAGAGAGAATAAAATTCTTCCATTGTTCATGTGAAGAATGGTGGAACGAGATCCTCGACATTTTTGTCCATGATTAGCTAGAGAGAACCCTAGTCTGTGCGCCCAATTCCAGTAGTGAGAAGAATTACCCCCAATTCCAGTGCAAGAGTTGGTTAACATGCATGTACGTCTACTCAAAGGATTGCTTTGAGCAACAGAGAGAGAATAAAATTCTTCCGTTGTTCATGTGAAGAATGGTGGAACGAGATGCCTCTCCCCAGCTCTCGGTTGCATGTTAATATAGGCTAGGAATTGCCCCTAGCGTGGCTTGTACAATAAGTTTGGTTTACAACAGATTGAGCTACAAGAATCTATCATCTATCTACTTGAGTTACAAGTTGTTACATGAATGCCTTGCGGCAGGGATATCAGAGATATCTCCTAACTAACTTACGTTATCTAACAATCCTCCTCAATCTCAACCTGCCACAAGATTGAGATTGGTCCTGAACTGCATCATCTTGTACCGACTGACTGGTTTTGTAAACCCATCTGCTAGCTGATCAGCCGAGGAGATGAACCGTATGTCCAACAATCCTTGTGACACACGTTCCCGAATGAAGTGATAGTCTATCTCTATATGTTTTGTTCTAGCGTGGAACACTGGATTTGCTGAAAGGTATTTTGCACCCATATTATCGCACCATAATCTGGCCATAGAAGGATGAGGTACTTTGAGTTCTTTGAGTAAATTCTGAACCCACATCATTTCTACCGTTGCATCAGCAAGGACTTTGTACTCAGCTTCAGTACTCGACCTGGAAACCGTAGCCTGCTTCCGTGCACTCCAGGAGATGAGGTTGGAGCCAAGGAATACAGCAAAGCCTCCCGTGGATCGCCTATCATCTGTATCTCCAGCCCAGTCTGCGCATCACTGAATGCACTTATCATCATTGACTTGGATCTTCTAATATGCAACCCAAGCTTCAACGTGCCATGCACATATCTTAATATCCGCTTGACCGCTGTCCAGTGCTGAGTAGTTGGGGCATGCAAGTACTGGCACACTTTGTTCACCGAATAGGATAGATCAGGGCGAGTAAGTGTTAAGTACTGCAATGCCCCTACAATACTCCTGTATCTTGATGAGTCTTCAGCCCCCAACGCTTCTCCTTCTTCAAGACTTAACTTCTCAGTAACTGCTACCGGTGTATCGACAGGTTTGCTAAGTCCCATGCCTGCTCTTTTCACAACATCTGCCGCATACTTTTCTTGGGTAAGCACCAAGCCATCTCCAAGCTTCTTTACTTCTATGCCAAGAAAGTAATGGAGATTACCGAGATCTTTTAAGGCAAATTCCTTCTCTAGATCCTTGACAAGCGCACTTGTTGCTGCAGGAGTTGAACTTGCAGCTATAATGTCATCAACATATACCAAGACAAAGATAGTTACTCCTCCTCTACTGAAATAAAACAACGACGTATCTGCCTTTGATGCCTTGAACCCCAAAGATAGCAATTTCTTACTTAAGCATGCATGCCAAGCACGTGGTGCCTTGTTTCAAACCATATAGCGCCTTATCAAGTTTACACACCAAATTTGGCAATGACTTATCTTCATACCCCGGAGGTTGATGCATGTAGACTTCTTCAAGGACACCATGAAGAAAGGCATTTTGGACATCTAGCTGTCGGAGTGACCAGCCTCTTGACACAGCTATGGACAAGACAAGTCGAATGGTTGCCGCTTTAACAACAGGACTGAATGTATCTTCATAATCCAATCTATACCTTTGCTTGAAGCCCTTAGCCACGAGTCGAGCTTTATAGCGATCAATAGTTCCATCTGCCTTCCTCTTCACCTTATAAACCCATTTGCAACCAATAATGTTTTTACCTTTGGGAGCTTGAACTAGATGCCACGTCTTATTTTGCTTCAACGCCTTGTACTCGACATCCATCGCTTGAACCCATCTTGGATCAGCCAATGCATCAGCAAGTGTATTTGGTTCTTCTGCAACAGTAGCACTAGACAAGCCCCAATGCACCGTGCCATCTGTATAAAGTTTTGGTTTTGAAATACCAAATTGAAGTCGAGTTTGCCGTCGAGGAGGATCAGCTGGCACCGGTTCGGTCACAGGGCTTGACGGCACAGAAGATCCCGCAGATAGATCCGCCTGCAGCGTTGTCCCCTCACTCGGATCCGGCTGTGGCGGCGAGCGCGGGCGCAGCGAGCCGGGCGGTGATGCAGGCGTAGAAGATCCCGATGTGCCACCGCTGACCACGACAGCCCCCGCCGACTCCGTCGGCGCCCCACCCGGCTCGATCCCGATGTGGATTCGGGCGACGAGACGCGGCGTGATCCTCCACGTGAATCGCCGGCGCCCTTGCTGTCCCCCCCTCTGCCTCCCCCCGTGGGAGACACATCCGATAACGTGACGAGGAAGCGCCTTGGTCCGCCGAACCCGTTCCCTCGCTTGATTCAAATCTTCTTGCAAATGTGCATTAGGGTTAGATGCAGGTGAACAATGCTCATGTAGATCAGTCAATGATGCATCCCCGTGATAGAGACTAGGATCAAGAAGTGAAATTTTTGCCCTCAACCGAGCACCGGCATTTGGATGCATGGTTGAGAATGGAAAAACACGCCATTGAATACAACATCCCGAGAGATATAAACTCTCCCTTCACTCGGGTCTAGGCACTTATAGCCTTTGTGCTGGTTGCTGTATCCCAAGAAGACACATCGTTTCGATCTAAATTGAAGTTTCTTTGTGTTGTATGGTCTAAGATTGGGCCATATTGCACAACCGAAGACTTTTAGGAAGGTGTAGTCTGGTTCTGAGCCATGGAGGCGTGCATATGGGGTCTCATCATTGATGACTTTGCTAGGAAGACGATTTATAAGATAAACGGCAGTGGAGAAAGCTTCATCCCAAAACTTGAGTGGCATTGTTGCATGGGCAAGAATGGTGAGGCCTACTTCTACAATGTGACGATGCTTCCTTTCGGCAGCACCATTTTGCTGGTGGGCATGAGGACATGATACATGATGATTAATCCCTACCGCTTAAAAGAAGGAATTTAAAGATTGATACTCGCCACCCCAATCTGTTTGCATTGCCGATCTTTCTATCAAATTGGCATTCAACTAATTTTTGAAATTCTTGGAAGCGTTGGAACACTTCTGATTTGTGTCGAAGGAAGTAGACCCATGTAAATTTGCTAAAGTCATCAATGAAAGACACATAATATTTATTTTGACCAATAGAAGTTGGGGCAGGTCCCCAAACATCTGAGAACACAAGATCCAATGGACCGGTTGACACACTTCGATGACTTAGGGTAGGGAAGCTGATGGCTTTTACCCTGCCGACACACATCACAAACCGATGCTTTATTTGACTCTTTGACAAAGGGAAGCTGATAACGACTCAAGACTCGTTGTACGACAGGTGTAGCAGCATGACCTAAACGATGGTGCCAAATCGACATGGACGCCTTAGTGATGCCAAGCACCTCTTTATTCTTGTCGACCCTGAGAGGATAGAGGCCCTTCTCACATCTGCCTCTGTGGAGCGTCATCTTTGTTTCCCGCTCCTTAATTGCAAAATGATCAGGGTGAAATTCAATAAACACATCATTATCAGCAGCGAGCTTATTAACCAAAACAAGGCTTTTTCTGGCTTTTGGAACATGAAGGATGTTTTTCAGATGAATGGGTTTATTAGGGGAATGCACAATGCTAGATCCAACATGGAAAATGTTCATACCTGATCCACTTGCAGTGTGAACCTGCTCGTGGCCTCCATACTTCTCGCGGGTGGTGAGCTTCTCCAGCTCTCCTGTGACGTGGTCGGTGGCGCCTGAATCGATGTACCAGTTGGTGTTGATCCCGTATGAGTTGGTGGACATGGAGTTGGCGCTCTTCTGAGGGGACCAGAGAAATCCCGGTCGAATCTCTTGTAGGACCTTAGCACAGGGGTGCCCTTCCTTGCCGCCGCATTTGTGGTGGCAAATCACGCCCGAGCTGAAAGTTCGGGCCATGGCCATTGCCACGGCCACCACCGCCACAACCAAAACCTCCACGGCCACCGCGGCCGCCTCCATTGCGGCCACCGCCGCGATTTCCTCCATTGCGGCCTCCACGTGCCGCGATGTTGACGGACGATCCACCGCCGCCATTCTGCATCTCCATGCGGGACTCAAATGCAGTGAGCTGAGTATACAGATCGCTCACCGAGAGGGGTTCAACCCTTGCCGCGACAGCAGAGATCACCGGGTTGTACTCGACGTCGAGCCCGGTGAGGATGTACGAGATCAGTTCCTCGTCTTCCAGCTTCTTGCCCGCCGACGCCATCTCGTCAGCCAGGCTCTTCATCTTGGCGTAATATTCACTGATGGTTGACGCCCCCTTGGACGCCGTGGCCAGTGCCATCCTCGTGCTGATGATGCGAGCACGAGATTGGGATGCAAACATCCCTTCAATCTCCTCCCAAGCTTGCTTCGCGTCGCCACCGCGATCGGGATCTGCCCAAGGATTTCCTTGGACAGGGAAGAGAGGACAAAGCTGAGCACTTGCTGGTCCTTGGTGAACCAAGGTTTGAAAGTTGGGGTTCGGCTTCATCTCCTCCGTGCCATCTGCCTTCTTCTCGACCTTCATCTTCTCGGGCACCGGTTCGTCGCCTTCAACGTGAGATGCCAAAGATGCACCCCTCAGCGCCGTGAGCACTGCAGCTTCCACATTGCGTGGTTCTTCCTTGTGAGTTTCTCGGTCACGGGCGAGACGAAGCGATTGCACTGCAGATGCATCGGAGGAAGATCCGAGAGCGAATGCCATAGCGAAATTCCGTGTGGACTAAACCTCTGATACCATGTGAAGAATGGTGGAACGAGATGCCTCTCCCCGGCTCTCGGTTGCATGTTAATATAGGTTAGGAATTGCCCCTAGCGTGGCTTGTACAATAAGTTTGGTTTACAACAGATTGAGCTACAAGAATCTATCATCTATCTACTTGAGTTACAAGTTGTTACATGAATGCCTTGCGGCAGGGATATCAGAGATATCTCCTAACTAACTAACGAACTTACGTTATCTAACAATTCAATTGAAATTGTTAGTACGTAACATGCATTTACGTCTGCTGATCCATTGAGTTTTGTTTTGCTGGCACAGACGATTGCTTTCAGCAGTACCCAAGATGTGAGGACCCTGCCTGCGAGAAAAAATGCAAAGACGAATTCAAGTCCAAGCTCAGCAGTTTCAGAAAAATGCAACATCTGAGTCACTCATTGATCAAAAAGTGGAAGCAACTCATCATGTTTTACTTGGATCTGTTCAGCATGGATGAATGAAGGAACCTGACGTATGCAATATAACGGTGGACAGGCTACAGACAACTCTAATATTTCTCTACACGGGCAAAGGTTTTACATTTCCTTTAAGTTGATAAAAGAAATGAAATAGAAATGCATGCATAGTGGTCAAAATCTGCTCACGTTCTGTTTACAAGATGTATGGGTTGTACAATACTTTTAAGTGTCACTTTCATTCATGCTACTTTTTATTGCAATTGGAATTCTTCGTTTTTAAACTTAAATACTTCTGTGTTTTTTCATTACATATGAGAATGTGTGTCTCATACATATTAGCACAGCACCTGTACCATCCACTCGTCCTGCAGCTTGGGCTTCCCTTCCTCTCCCACCTACTCACCCATCCAAACCCTAAGCTAGCAGCGCTATCATGACTTTCAATGCAAACCTGCAATTTCACCAAGTCGCTGCCATTGATGACGCTGCAGGTAGGCAACCTTGTCCTAGTCGTCCCTGCCCCCAGCATCATTGTTGACGACGTTAACGGAGGGTCTACACGAGTCTCACACTCCTTCGTAGATGTGATTTTTTGTTTGAACTGTCCGGTTTTCCGGATTTTGTGTGACGAATTTCTCTGTCTCCACATTTGCCACATCTGGTTGGAGTCAGAGGAGAGGGACTGGGCAAATCTAGTCTAGGACGGTGAGATCCATGAGATTAGACACCCACCCTCAAGCTCATCTCCTCACGCGCGCTCCTCGTTGATCCGCCATGGCCTCCTTGGTTAGCGTCCCTGTAGAGATCCTCATCCTAGTCTTTACCTACCTAGCTAGACTGTTTTGCAGACCTCACAAGAACTGCGGGGGTCTGTAAAGAATGGTGCAACATGATACACTTGCAGCTTCACGCCTCATAGCAGGAGGTGTCGCAGTACCGCCAGCTCCTGTGGCTCCTCTAGTCATCCCATGACACGCCGCCATCAACCATCAGGAGCTACATTTTCGGCACCACCGGCCGCCGGATCTGCCTTCCACAGGGCGTCTGTCGCTTCTGTGGTTCCCACGAAGGAGGTTGGGTCGCCGTCACTGCTGCCAATCGCAGAAGGCCTTATTATAAGTTTCTCAACCTCATCAAGCCAGCCATTGCCACAGTTCCCCTCCCCACCAGGCTCTGTCGTTCGCACCCGCGTGCTCTGACATGGTGGAGATCCGCATGGTCACGGTCTCTGATGTGCCCAGGGTGAAGAGCTACATCGCGGCTGCCCACACCGTAGGTGGTTATCCAAGCATCATTTTCTACCGGCCGCATCTAGATGGCCACTGGGTGGGGCCGCTCCAGGACACTTTGTATCACAGAAGTGAGGTGCTCCAAGCCTTGTATTCCATCAGCAACAGGGACAACCTCTACCTGTTCCTGCCGAACAAAATCAACAACGATGAGATTCTTGTAATGGAGCAGCTCGTCATATCATTTCGCCGGTGCCGGCCATGGAAGGTAGTGCCTGCCATCATGCGTACTTTGTGGAATCGCGTGGGAAGTTGATACTGGTGCTCAGGTATTCATGCAGGGCCACAGGCCTTGATCTGCGGACCTTGCACTTCAGGGTGTTTCAGCTGGAGATCAACCCCATGCCTGACGAAGACTATGCTGATGCTTGGGTTGGGCTCCGCGGCTTGGACGGTCGGGTCATCACCGTTGCAAGAGGCTGCTCTAGGGCATTGGAGGCAAGTCAGTACAAAAGGTTCCAAGGAGGGAGCATATATTTTCTGGACGACACAGTGGGTGCTGGTAGAATGAATTCTATCATCTCCTTCGCCGACTTTCGGACGTACTCCATGGGCGAGACGAACATTGAACGACCAGGCCTGCCCAATCTGTGTGGCCCAAGAGAGCTCATGGTCCTCACCATACGCAATGTGTCACCTGACACCGAGCCGGTTACTGGCAGGCTGCAGATAGTCAGTGAGATTGGTGATGTAGCAAATGATGACGAAGCAAGCTCAAGCACATCCGCTGGTGGGGAGCAAGTTGTGCACGAGATTGTGGCTAGTGTTTGGCCATTGCTGTGTAAGCCCAGAAACCGTAGTAGCCCAATCTGGTTTATGCCGTCTTCAGCAGATGAGTGGCTTCTGCCGCCGCCTCCAGCAGATGCCTTTCTCTAGGCAACGTTTGAAATAACATCCTACATACCATGCCCAATGTATTTGCGAGTATAATAAAAAGTTTGTTGATCATCAACGTGCGGATAATTCGTAGCTGCAAGACATCGATGAGACCGAATACATCTACCTTAGATCGTTCTTGAAGACATGGAGAACCTCCAGCACTGCTACAAATTTGGAAAACATAAATACTTCAGTATTGTTTCATTACATATTAGAATATGTGTTTCATACATATTACCACTGGACCTGCGACATCCACTCATCCTTCAGCTTGGGCACTCCTGCTCCCTTCCTCTTCCACCTACTCACCCATCCAAACCCTAAGATAGCATCGCCATCATGGCTTTCATTGCAAACCTACAACTTCACCAAGTCGCTGACGCTATGGTTGGCAACCCTATTCAAGTCCCTTCCACCGGCACCGTTGTTAATGACGTCAATAGAGGGTCCTTACGAGTCACCCATATACCTCATTTGTAGATGTGATTTCTAGTTTTATTTATATATTTCTCTCAATTTTATGTGATGAATTTCTGTTTCCACATAGTACCACATTAGGTTAGAGTCGGATGAGAGGGACTAGGAAAATCTAATCTAGGACACTTTTGGTGACATCCGTGAGAAGCTGCAAGCCGACGATGCAATGTAGTACATCCACCTTAGATCAGTCTGGAAGCCATGGGAGAACCACCACTGCCAATGGTCCAACCTGGGAACCATGTTTCTTTCCTAGGAACTGGGTGATGATTCACAAGAATGAGGAAAAAAATGACGAGGCACTTAACTTGAAGACCCGATGAAGCCCAATCACCGCCCCTTCGTGAAAGTGCGCATGGGCAAGACTGCAACGGCGTGAAAATCAGTGGGAGCAACTGATCCTAGCAGGACAAAACCTAGAGACGTCGGCTTTGCATTTTTTAGTTCAAATGGATGGTTGTCAAGGAGGTCTATTGGTCACGTTCAGTTTTTTTCTTCTCGTTTCTTTCCTGTTGTCGCAGGTGAAATGGATGGCTCTACAAAATTGAGTACTTGCCTTCGGGCTAAACTTTGTAATAATTGGTTTGATTCTACCTAAAGGTAGACGAGGCCGGATATAAACTATCCTATATCTAAAAAAGGTGCCACGCTTCAAGTTCAGCTGACATCATTAATTTGAGGAGTACAGTGATTTCCTCATCGACGCCAAGGAGCTCCTGCTTTTCCACTATGAACACACAGTAACTGTGCACCTCTTGAACCTCCTAACCACCGCCATGGACGTCCTCCAAGGTTTCTCTGGGGCACCGACCTAGGAAGGAGCGGCAAAGGTCACCACTTCCAAGATTGGTGTCCACAGCAGGAATGCACTAGAGGTACATCCTATTATTGATTCTCTGCACTAAGCCTGGCGATGGCCACTAGGAAACGTCAATACTGGCGTTGTGGAAGCGGAGGAGAATGGTGGTGTGCATCACTAGAAGAATCCAAATCTGGTGGGAATGACAGGGTGAGGGGCTGGCAGTGAGAGAGGCGCAGTGGTAAATACAAGAAAATGAGATAAAAAATTAAATATTCTGAAGTAAATATAGATGACAATGCATCATAAGTCTCATTTGAAAAAGGAATTAGAGACAATGAAATTTTTCTCTGAAGTCATTATTAGAGACAATGAGACTAAAAGGAAACAGACCAAATAAAATATAGAAGACAACATCAGTGTTGAGTCCATCAAGTTTGGTTTATTGCATGCCACAAAATGACGGGAGGATTCTCTTCAACACACATCATACAAATGGAGCAACAAGCTGATTATGTTGCTACTGCCGTCCCTACATTGTTAACCCCTATTGTACATTACCATATGCCATCAGCGTGGCGGATCCCCAACAAGATTAAAGAGGGGCTGGTCTCTTCTTCTTCTTCGACTCGCACTCTCCATTTTTCTCCTTTCCTCATATCCCCGCGTAGATCCACCCCTGCATGCCATCAAGCCTTTTTTCCATTCATGTTCCAGACCCGGTTGATCTTAGAAGAGACAGAAGTATTATTCTTTGTGCCCTTGCTCCTCCTGCCAATCTGACATTATCGAGCCTAATATTATTATAGGAAAGATTCATCATGAGGAGCTGGTTCGTACAAAAATTAGAAAAAATAAAAGGGAATCTTGAAGAGCATGAACAAGGTCACCGGAGCAATAATCAATGGAAACAACGTCCACAAATGAAATTAAGTAGCCAACTCCAAGGTAGTGTTTGTGTGTCTTATTATTGTTGTTCCTGTTCCTGAGACGTGTGTGTTCCTATTAGTTTAGTCCTTGAGATATGTGTTACTTGTGTGTGTGTGTGTGTGTGTGTGGGGGGGGCAACTCCAAGGTAGTGTTTGTGTGTCCTATTAGTGTTGTTCCTAGGACGTGTGTGTTCCTATTTGTTTTGTCCTTGGCATATGTGTTACTTCTAATACAAGTGTGTGTGTGTGTGTGTGTGTGCGCGCGCCAACTCCAAGGTAGTGTTTGTGTGTCCTATTAGTGTTGTTTCTGGGACGTGTGTGTTCCTATTTGTTTTGTCCTTGGGATATGTGTTACGTCTAATACAAGTGTTGTGTGTGTGTGTGTGTGTGTGTGTGTGTGTGTGTGTGTGTGTGTGTGTGTGTGTTTTTTCTATGGAATTGCCATAGTTTGGAAGGCGCTGGTGTTCTGGTTGCAAGGTCTATGCACCCTAGTCGGGTAGTTGCTGCTGTTGGAATGAAAACAGTCTACACAAGCAAGAGTTGCAGACTCAAGGGGCTACTGCAACTATAATTGAAGCTAGAGGTCCCGAGAGGTCTGCATTTTGAGGATGATACAAATTAGCCAGTAGCACAACTTTATGACGCCAGGATCAGCGAACCTCACAGACTAAGGGGCAGCTAGCACAGATGCAGATAGTTAGGTTCGGGTAATCCAACACACTCATAGCTCCTTTGTACAAGCAGCGAGGGGGAATGATCGATATGGCGATGGCAACAAGGTTTGCAGAAGCAATATTGTTAAGAAGGATGGTCTTGTGATTGCAACACTACTATTGATTGTAATATCTGTCAACGGTGTAGCCACCTCTTCTACTGGCCATGCTTGCACCAGTGGCTCTATGAACAGACACCCTTCTCTGAGTTTCCTGTCTACAAGAGCGAGGTGAAGAAGGGTGAATGTGACTTCGATATATGGAAAAAAACGATGAAGAAGAGGGGATCACTACTGTTCCAGGATTGATTTTGCGGGTGTTTGGTTTTTATTTTCCGTGGCGGGCATTTGAATAACCGCCATGGAAAATAGCTGGCCTAATAGCCCCGGAGGAAAAAAAACCCGCCATGGTTAATCGATTAACCGTGGCAATTTTTCTTATAAAGCCCGCCACCAAAAATGAGGCCCAAAGGCGAGCCCAACAGGACCATTTCCATGGTGACATATATATAAGGCGACACTTAGGGTTTTCAGGCTCATTCTCTCTTCCTCCTCTCTCGTGTCTCACCCTCCCTTCTCCCCCAAGCGAACGCACCCTCCTTTACCCAACCTCCAGTAGTGTTTGTCCCGTGTCCCATCCTCCCTCTTGTTCCCCGAGGCGGCGTGTTCCTATTTGTTTTGTCCTTGGCATATGTGTTACTTCTAATCCAAGTGTGTGTGTGTGTGTGTGTGTGTGTGTGTGTGTGTGTGTGTGTGTGTGTGTGTGTGTGTGTGTGTGGCGTGTTTTCTATGGAATTGCCATAGTTTGGAAGGGGGTGATGTTCTGGTGGCACGGTCTATGCACCCTAGTCGGGTATTTGCTGTTGTTGGAATGAAAACGAGCATGAGTTGCAGACTCAAGGGGCTACTGCAACTATAATTGAAGCTGGATCTCAGAGTGCTCCGCATTTTGAGGATGATACAAATTAGCCAGTAGCACAACTTTATGACGCTAGGATCAGCGAACCTCACAGAGTGGGGGCGCAGCTAGCAAAGATGCAGATAGTTAGGTCCGGGCAATCGAACACACTCATAGCTCCTTTGTACAAGCAGCGAGGGGGCCCGATCCCGGCCCGTTAGGGTTAAGGGTTGGGCTTTTTTATTTTTATTTTTTTATTTTTTATTTTAGATTAACCGTGGCGGTTTTGTTAAAAACTGCCACGGTTAATATTTACCATGACTGCTTATTGGGCATTAAAATGACCGCCACGGAAAATCCCCCTTAACCATGACCCTAGCTGTCGTGGCGGTTATAAAAACCACCACGGAAGATCAAAAAGACCGCCACGGAAGTTCAATTTAGTAGTAGTGGATTCCACCGCCGACCCTGACTTGCCACCCAAGCCACGAGCAAACAGAAGGGAGAGCCTGAAGCAATAGCGGTAAATGGCAGTCACAACTGGTTTTGCAATAGTGGTGAGGTAGTTGATACAAAACTAGGGCGTAGTCAGAGGCCCCCCAATCCTAACATTGTTAAACAATAGTAGCACACTTAGGTTCCAACTTCTAAGGTTGTTGGAGAGAGTATAAAGCAGCAAGCAACAACAAAACATGGTCTCTAATTTTGTTGGAGTGTAAAGTACCGGCAGCAGCCTGGATGCACTCAAAAAGGGTTTGCTGCTGCTGTAGAGACGCAAACAAACAAGCACGGTGTGTCATCTATCTGGACATCCCTTACTAGCTAGCAGCATTAGTGGACACTTGGACAAGTCCAAGGCACTCAGATTAAACTAGATTGGCAACTACTAAGCTTTATGTCCTACCACAAAGGCACCATTCGTCTCTTCACCTCTCATATGGGTACCTACTTGGTGCTGGTGTCCTATTCTTCCCCCTCCCACAAGTACATACCATATGTGTGCGGCACTTGGCCACCCCAGCCCTGCACCCCCATCTTCCTATGACACTTCAATGATCGCTCTCATGTGCCCCCATCTATTTATATGGCACTTCGACAACTGCCTGCCCCGCGACCCACCATCTATATATATGTATAGCTTTCCGATGATCGATGCCACACACGCCCCCATCGGTGTGTATGGCACTTTGACACGACCCCCCTCTCCCGCATCCCTAACTAGGTGTTTATATGACACTTTTGCAACCCCCTTCCCCTCACACATATATGTGTGAGGCACTTCAGTGGCCTCCTTGCTCGAATCCGTGTGTCACTATAGTCATCCAGTGTTGTAGGAGTGGTGCATCAGTCCTCCAACACATCAGGTGTTGGATCTCATCCATGGTGGCAGGCCTCCAACAACATCAATTGTCCACAACATCTTGGAGCTCCACATTTGTTTCTTGAGATGATGTATTTGTGTTTTATGCATGTTGTATACGATGAATTCCCATGTTCACTATTACACAAAAAATATTTTTAGCAGTGGCTCCACATCATTCGCGTGTTCTTGAGATATGGATTTTACAAGGTGAAACATGATATCGGCTAAATAAAACAAGAGACGTCGCTTATCCCTAGATCCTGCTAGATCCACCTGGATTGATGCATGTGGTCTCCAGGCTTGCTGACATGTCGGACCCTTCCATCAGTTGGGTCCGGCCGCTTGTCATTCAAATAGACAGAGAGAGAGAGAAATATAGCACCGGTTCTTCTTCTTAGGACGACCGGTCGACGAGGCGATCTTAGCCGGTCTTGGGCGGCTCGGTTGGTGACTCCGGTGTGGCGGACTCGCCGAGCAGATTCGGAGTTCGGCACCAGGGCGCCACCACACCCTAGAGGAGCTGCGTGCCCTGGTCTACGACAAACCGAATCAGGGCTGGAGACGGCCGGCCCTAGATTATCACTGGGCGACGGCGACTGCACCGAAAAATCATCGACGGAAAGAGACCTAGGTGAGGGCGTGTGTGGTCAGCACGTCGAGTGGAGAGGAGCAACGAGGAGGGGAGTAGGGTGAGGAGAGGGTTGGAGCGCTACTCAGCCATGGGCGGACGTGCTCGGCGTCAGCGCGCACGTGTGCACAGGGCAAGGAAACGAGGGAGCGAGATAGAGAAGTGAGAGGATAGAGTGAGGAACTCGTCCTTGTCCTCTCCACTATGGAAGAAGGGTGCCTCAGTGTGCGTCATGGAGGACGAGAGGTGGTAGCAATGGAGTTAGCGAGCAACAACATGACGCAGACACGTCCTAGGATGCATGGCTGCCATTGCACCATTTCGTCAAACAGCTGGCAACCGTCGCCGAGCCCGATCTAGACGTCAATTTGGGCCACTTTGAGGCTGAATCTGGACATCGGCCAACAAGCAAAAACGTTGTCCTCTAATCCACCTCCAACTTGTTCTTAGGGAATCAAAGTCATTAGCACACTGTTTAGAAGATAATGAACCCACATAGATGATACCACGTGTATGACCCCTCGCATATAGGAGCCCGCTCGTCGCGATTCATGAGGCGACGATGACAGCACGTGTATGGCCTGTCATCTCCGCACGCCGAGATGCCAGATCCGGCTACGACACGTGGGACAGTTGGAGAAGTGAAGATGTGCGCCAAAATCCCTCTGTTACCAATCACCATATATATGCCATTTCATGTTTATCCTGCCACCTTCTTTCAAGGGTGCGGTCGTGTTGGCAGTTTCATTTCTCTAGGAAAAGCCTCGACAACGACGGCACCCATCTCTGTTGCTCGCGACCCTACAACACGGCTGCAGCGGCTATCCCATCAACCTTATGTTATCTATCATACAAGTTGCTTTTTGATTTTTTTTGGCTGATTGAAGATATTTTTCTATAATTAATGAAATAAATAAAAATGCGTTTACTAATTTCAACCTAGCTTATTGCTCACTTGATGAACTAAATGATATCTCAGTTTTGCATATAATGGCCCATTGCATGTTGTTGTTCATAGTTTGAACGAACCATGTTGCATTGATCTGGCCTATGACTTTTCTATCGTTTTTCCCTTCCAAATTAGCTAAGGTCAAGGTTCTGCTTGTGTGCATGGTCACATATTGTTCAATTTCTATGATCACGTTCAGTTTTTATGAAAAATCTATTTTGTTTAGTTTTTGTGATCATGTTTAGTCTCTATGAAAACTTGTATTGTCCAGTTTGTGTGAAAACCTGTCTTGTTTAGTTTCTGTGTAAACTATGGATCACTTGGTTGTTGTCATGTGTGAAACCTGACATGTTGTTGTTGTGTTAGTGTGAACTCTTTTATTGTTCCTGTTATTGTGAATTTTGAACTGCTAGTGCTAGTACGTACAATCCGTATGAAACTGCATTTTTTCAGTTACAACTAGTATTAGTACTTGTTGTATCAATCAATATGGAACAACCAACATGATGTTCTTTCACTATAGGTTGCCATTCAATGTTTCATTACCTTTCTTGGAAACTTAGCAGTTAACATTAGCAGGGCTCGATATATCTAGAAATGTTCCTTTTGTTATGCTTACACAATTTGCATACTTGAGCTTTGGTAGTAGTGAAGGAAAAAAAAAGGCAATAAAGCAGCAACCAAGTATAGCCGTATATATAGGAGTTTACTTCTAAAACTTTGGTAGATACTTCTGAAATTTGTGCTTAATGATCCACAATGCAGGAATGGGTAGTCTTTGGATATTCAGACATATTTCCCAATTCTAGTTATATAGATGCATTGTAACAAGATCTATGCAAGAGATAAGCTTTGGTGGGCGCATTTTGTGATTAAAAAGGAGTACTAAACATGCTTCTTCAATGGCTCATATAGTTGGTTTCTAGTAGATTTGATGATCTCAGATATCAGGTTGTAATCAAATTGTATTTTATTGATGGTTCAAGATCGAGAAATTTTCTTTTGTGTCATCTTGTTTATGCTTAATCCCATTTGTATAATAGGGAAACAAAAATATATAGAGATCTTATGCATCATTATTGATCATAGAAGGATGCATGCATTAAACAATGTACGGGACATTCATATAGACAATCCATAGTTTGGGATTCAGATATTTCAGACTCGGTGATCTGGGATATGTGACAATGGCGAAGGTGGCAGCCCGGTATCCATCTCCAGCTCCATGGTTTGGGATTGCTAACCTCCTTGGTGAAGGGCACCTATTCCAAATATTTGTGCAAGTAGTTGCGAAGCCAACCTACTCCACGCGTGTTCTGGCAAGCAGTATTACTGCAAATGCAAAATCATTCATATGTCAAAAGGTAGAAATATAATTTGTTTCTTTGCAACAAAGATGAAGTTCAAAAAGCAAAACTTAGTTGTTATTGTGGTCATTCTATTTTGACATTTTTGTTGTAAGCACTACGACACACGAGGAGGGTTTCAGCATAGTTCACTTACCAAAGGACATTACCGCTATAACCCCATTAACAATGTGCACCAATGTACACAGCCAACCAACATCCATGTTCCACCTAAGTTGAAATGCAAAATATCAAGAAGACAAGAAAGAATGAAAGAAGAACATAAATTGCTTCATTTTTAACATTGTGACCAGGGTTTGTGTGAACGTACTTTTCCACTGTATGGTGTGTGTCCCAGCCGACAAACAACATGCCAAAGTACATGGATCCCGTAGCAGAGACAAAGTGGAAATACCCATACCCATAAGGTATGTGATCTTCCGAATCTGCTATGTTTGTAAACTGTAAATGTTTGAGGCATTTCTATTTAAGTGGTACAAAAAAAATATTTTTATTTATATGACTATTTGTTTAGTTAGAATGAGGAACATACTTGTAGACATTTGTAGTTGCTTCCTGTTAAAAAAGCTTCTACAACGATGTTGGTCAATCCAAAGAAACTCTACAAATTTCAAGAAATCAATAAAATATTTGATGAATTATCAGCATAGACAAGGAACATGACTGAAGGAAGAGTGTAGTTAAAATCAAAGTTTTCCATTTTTTACCTAAACTGGCATTTTCTTTCTGGTAGCCGCTTTTCTCTGGCTCACTGTTCAGGCAAAATTTTATCGTCAAAGAACATAACAAAGTTAGTTGTATCATATATAAGGTGATCCGATATATTTAATAGGAAACCACATCAATCGGGAATAATTTTGTGTAGTTATTTACCTTGTAATCGCTGACCAGCATAGGAACAAAATATATACCCCTACTAGCCCTGGCTCCATGTCCTCTCTGGGCCCAGTGTTGGCGGCAGCGTTACCATCCCCAGCGGCCTGCATCATGCTATTGTCCCTGGCTACAATATAATAACAAAAAACACACATGGATGAGGATGAAGAACAAAATGCATTTGGTTTTGCTAGTGCACATGCATAATAATTAATGGACTTTAAATTTAATAGTTTTAGAATATTTTATACAAAAATATAAGGAATGGAACAAAACATAAAACCTTTTAGTTTTTACAGTATCAAATAAAATGTACATATGGCAACACACGGTACAATGTTTTCATTTTTATTGCTCCTATATATATGTCCATCATTTTTCACTAGGCTTTACTTACCTAGCCCTATAAATTCCGATAACCACCAAATTCTCAAAAAAAAAAGAGATCAATATTAAAGCTAAATAGAGAATACGATATTGTGCCCATGCATGGACCCTGCTGGTCAGGTGAAGCGACCAAGAGTATCAAATGATGACTTAGGGGTTCTAGAAATACTGAAAGGGAAAAATAGTGGAACGCTTCTAGGGTCTAGGGATTTAATTTCATGAAAACTAATCCTTGTACAGAATGTAGAAATGATGTTTGTGTGATGTATGTTTTTAACATGTACAATATGAGTTCCTCGCAAAAAAAAACATGTACAATAATAGATAAAAACAAATTTTGTCTTAACAAACTTATAAGAGTAAATGAAAAGGTTAATATAGAGCGCACTGAACAACATATTTGTCTTAACAAATATATTCTACCACCCTTGGTCCTCTAATTCTGGATTTTACAACCTACTAACAAAGTATATATAATTCAGAGATCATCCATAAAATTTCTGCAATGTTGTACCACCCTTAGTCCTATAATTCTGGATTTTACAGCTAACTAACAAAGTGATATATAATTCAGAGATCATCCTTAAAATATCTGCAATGTAGTTGTTGGTACATACTAATCATGTGACTGTTGTACACACTCTACCAGATAATCCTAGTGATACATATCACGTATAAATTGTGCTACTGTTGAAGAACTGAAATAGTGTATCTAAAAAAACTAACGACCTACATGCCTCGAAAGCTAAGCAGCAGAAAAAGTTCAATAAGAAAACAAAAACAGCTGGTGGACAGATTGTTAAGGCCAACACACAAAGGAATGAAAACACGACGTTTCTTAGGGTAAGAGCATTTTAGGATACGGAGCTTGTGAGGCTTATAATTTGGGCGACCTAGGCTGCAAGCTAGTCACACTTGCCCTCAGCCATCAAGGCATTACCATTACCACTGAATTAAAAGAAGATTTGGGGGAGGAAGAATACCATTGTGTAGATATCGTAGCGTGTGGTCATAGGGGTCAGATGATGATAGATGACATATTTGTCCAAAGTCATTGGCACAACCATCATTAATTCCTGTATGTCAACCCCAATGTAACTGCATCCATAATCAGGAAAGAAAAAATGTGAGCAGGTTGATGGATGAAGAACAAAATATAATGGTTTTGCTAATTGCACAACTAACTGCTGGTTATTTAACCATTAACGCCTATTATTTAACCAAAATATACTACTAGTTAATCGCCTACTATGTTTCATCATTTTAACACAGAATTGAGTTGTAATCCATATAGAAAGAATAGATTACAACATGAGATACATTTTTTTCAAGGAGATAGATGACAGAAGCTTTGCTCTTTTCAATTAAGATAGGAGAAAGAGTTTATACACAGCATGAGGAAAAAACAAAAGACAGGGGACAATTCTTCTCAATTGGTTCCCCCAAAACACAAGAGGGAAATCCAAAGCTGGTGAAAACTAAGGGTTTAGTGAGGGTGTCCAAATGCAAAGTATACGTACAGGTACAGCATGCCATGAACCCAATATCCAAGAACATGTGGTGTGTCCATGAGTCAACACATGGGGATCGAGAGAACCTCACTCCTGATGACTGGTGAGTGATTTCAGAGCGAGGAGATGAGGCAACTTGTGGGGCTAGCTAGAGTACTTGTGGGACTATATGCTCGCTGCTTTGTGTCTGGGGCCGTGAGAACTCCGTCCAGGGATCACACATATATGTAAGGCAAGCGCGTAGCAGATCATGTCATGCGCAAGGCATGCATCTTGCATGCGGAGATGCACACATGATGCTACTAACTTGCTTCTAGAAGGACGCAGTAACGCCTGCACGAGGAGGACATGCATGAACATTTTTCCCCAAAGTGTTTCACTATAGTACGCGTTTCATTCGTTTTATTCATTAAGAGGATGTATGTACATGATGGATGCACCCGTAGGTCATATCCGTCGTTAACTGTTAGGGCGTCCGTAACGGTTGCTAGCTTGGTATGTAATTTTTAACTAAGAAAAAAATTCAAAATGACTAAGAAAAATTCAAAATAACCCCTATTTTTTAAAATGAACTATGTTTGCTGTTATAACTGAAAGTTTAAAATAACTCTCAAAATTTATAAGTAGAATATAGACCTCGGCTAGTATAATTGATAGTTTAAAATGACTTGCTAATACTTTTTATATGTTAGGCACCTCTACAATTATGATCGAGAATACAATGTAACCTCTAAGTTTACATTCAAATAATCAACATATATAATTAAGTTTTTATGTAAAAACCATCTAATATATATTATGAGTCTTTATTAGTGTGTAAAACAAAAGAAACTTTAACCCATGAATCTATATTTAAGTTAGCCACATATCTAAGTTGAACCTAAATTACATAATAGTTACCTACCTGTACGATTATTATGATAGAAAAACTACATTAAATCTTCATATGATTTTTATAAAAGATGATTCAAAATAACCCCTAAAAGTTTCTCTAAATTCACCAGCTTTGACCATCCATCCATCATTATCCATGTGTACTTACTATTACTAGTTGGAGGTCATCCCTATGTTAATTTCTCACCATACATGCTAAAAATAGATAATACTAGAAATTCTTAAATTTAATGAAAACCATTTGGTTATTAAATGAAAGATTTGGAACAAAAATCAGTCTTATTCGACGTCCTTATGTTCTTTTCATCAATGGAATAGTGATTCAAATAGTAACCCAAAAATTTGCTTTGAATCATGAAAAATTGTAATTATGAAAGAATCAAAAATAGTAACTAACTCTTACATCACATAAGATTCTAACCCATGCGAACGCACGGGTTGACTGACTAGTGTAGTAAAAACAATGTACGTAGAAAAAAAAAAAAAGCATATAATTTCAAACGGATCAAGTAGATAATTGTGGCGGCATTAGTTTTGTGGTGGTTGGAAAAGAGGAGACGGTAAAATAAAACCAGTAGTTGTGGAAGGTGTTAGGTATTGATTCACTTGCTTAATTAGCCTGTTAATTTTTTTTCATAGGAAGTTTTTTTCGTGGTCCTTTTTAACCTCATCTCTTGTGTATTCTCCTGTGTTTCGTGGTCCTTTTGCACGCACCAAAAACGGTACATGTCTCGATCAATCTCACGTACGGCGCCCGGCAGTTACATGCAACTAATAATGCATGAATGAACACGTCTTGTGCGTGCGCATCTGCTTGCATCGCTGATTGTACAGCTGTTATGTCTCGATCCTGGGCCCGTCGAGCTTTGTAAGTCTTTCTGCTCGTCATGTCATGCGCTAGGCATCACTACAGGAATCGCGTTCTTTGCCGAGTGCTCGCCGCACCGGCAAAGCCCCCTTTGCACTTTCGGCGAAGGCTTTGCCGAGTGCCGCACTCGCAAAGAGCACTCGGCAAAGAAATAGTCGGCAAAGCATTCTTTGCCGAGTGCCGTATCGAGCACTTCGGCAAAGGCTTTGCCGAGTGCCAAAAACACTCGGCAAAAGAATAACACTCGGCAAAGATAAAAATCGAAAAAAAACCAAAAAAATAGCAAAAAATTTTTTTGGAGAGGCCGCCACCGACCAGCTACCACTCGCTCTCAACCATGGTATTTTTTCCAAGTTTTTTCGACACTATTTTCACACTTTGCGGCGAGTGGGATTCGAACCCACAACCTCTCCCTCGCGTGTCTACTGCCTTACCACCGCACTACACTGTAAACTTGTGTCTAGGTTGCGTATTAGCTCCTCATATATTATACTAAATCGAAATTCAAATTTTTCAAAACGACCTCGGATGCAAAAAACTTTCTAAATAAAAATTGTAGATCTTGAAAAGTTGTGAAACTTTGTAGTTGACAACTTTTTGATTTAAAATCGTTTAGGTCCTCAAAAAACGGTTTGAAAACAGGATTTGCCGAGTGCCTAAAAAGACACTCGGCAAAGAATTCTTTGCCGAGTGACCAAAAAAAAGGCACTCGGCAAAGAGGCTCTTTTGCCGAGTGTATTTTTTTGCACTCGGCAAAGCTTGTTTTCAAATCAGTTTTTAAGGCCCCAAACGAGCTTAAATAAAAAAAGTTGTCAACTACAAAGTTTCATAACTTTTGAGATCTACACTTTTCATTTAGGAAGTTTTTTCATCCGAGGTCATTTGAAAAATTCGAATTTTAAATTTGAGCGCTTTAGACCAGTTTTGCATGATAAGATGAATTGAAATCAAAAAGTTTTATACTATAAAGATTCATATCTTTTGGAGACTTACAAAGTTTACATTGGTCATTTATTTATTTGACAAAATGTTAGTAACATTGTTCGTAAATCTTATTAATCTCTCTTCTAGTTCTAGGAAACTATGAGAGGATATGAAGGAGATGTAAGTTTTGTGAACAACGTTATTAAAGCTTTGTCAAATAAAGAAATGACCAAATAAACTTTGTAGAGCTTGATAAGTTATAAAACTTTGTAATTGAAAACTTTTTATTTAACCTTGTTTAGGGCCTCAAAAACTGATTTGAAAACATGCTTTGCCGAAAGTGCCAAAAAATACACTCGGCATTGCCGAGTGCCTTTTTTGGCACTCGCAAAGAATTCTTGCCGAAGTGTTTTTATTTGACACTCGGCAAAGAAGATCTTTGCCGAAAGTGTTTTTCTTTGCCGAAGTTTTTTTATTTAGCACTCGGCAAAATAGGCTCTTTGCCGAGTGCCTGAAGAAAAACACTCGGCAAAGAGGTTGACGCCGGCAAAGCGCGTGATTCCTGTAGTGCATGCAGCTTGCATGGATGCAAATGATGCTACTAACTTGCTCCCACAAGGACACAGTAGCGGCCACACGAGGAGGACATGCAAGAACACGATGATGCTCCCGTAGGTCATGTCTGACTGTCTGTTATCAATTATTGAGCCATGCTCGATCACATCTATTTTTGTTCATATATTCTCCCTGTATTAAGAAACATAGAGTAGTATACATTGGGACGACACACAAAGAGTTTAGCTAGTGAGTGTTTATGGGCCAGCACGTGTTGTGCTCCCATACAAGTAAACTACTTCGAGAACGACCATAGTGCATTAAAATATCTATACATCTATATGAAACTTTATTCAAATCTATCCTTTCCGAGCTGCCTGTATGCATAATGCAAACCAGGAATGTCGATGAACATATATGTTAAAATATATACATTGCCTCTGGAGCTGAAGAAAATTGCGCACATATTGATTTCAAATTAACTAATGTCTCGTTCACTTAAATCAGTAATGTCGAACATGCATATTTAAATAGATACCGCCTCTGATCTTGAACAAATTGAAGGAAGGAAACTAGAAACCCACTTTACCCCTTTCAGGCTATGAACATGGGTTTCTAATTCTTAAGGACCTGTTCTAACCACTTTACCTTTCATGTACAATTCTCTAAATGTGTGTTGTGACCAACAGAGATAAGCCATAGCGTTGTGGCGATTCATCAGGTGGACCGCATGCAAAGGAGGCGAGTGGTTGGATGGTAGATGATGCTGACCACCACATGACTACAAAAATACTGACATGGCTAACCAAGTTAGTGTAGCTTCCGCTATCTTAATACTTGCGAATTCCCCAAGCGTTGCCGCAAGTAGGAAAGAGTATTGTTAAAGGATTGAATTGTTGTACTATATAATCTCAAACAAAAAAAAATTGTAATCGCTAAGAAATCTGATCACAATTAGCTATTGAGCAAAAATACGTTGTGCAGGTTAGAAACAAAGTTTGTAACGAAGAACTTAAATGTATGAAACAGTATATACTCTTTGGCATACAGATTATTTAATCTTATGTTTAAACTCCAAGCTGAACCAATATCGAATAGAATTATTTAGATATGTTGGATGGGTGACAACTTCTGGTAATGTAATAAAACATATATAATAATTTATTTGACGAAATCCTTGGTAGATAATTTAATCTCTTAAACTTCATCCTTCACGCGTCACATCCCTATGCGTTGCCGTGGGTTTGAAGGAGAAATCTATGAGTTAGAATACTACTATCACCCTCCAATTCTTTTTCTTTCCTTTTTAGCCCTTTTAATCTTTCTTTTTTATTATTTTTTACGCACCTCTATACCAACTACCATCAGTGGGGCCACCTATAATTTTATCAAAATATACCCATATGAGAACTTGTTTTGAAGAATTTATTAAAAGAAATTCAATGGTGTAATCAGAATTTAATTTGGTTTTTTGGTTTGTGAGTTATAATATTTTTTTCGCTTAGTTCAAACAATGGGGCTGCCGCCACCGATGTCATGGTCTTAGTGGGGCTGCCGAGGTAGTCGCCAAGATGGCAACGGGGAATTCCCGTCGGTGGTTGCTTCCCATCCCCGTCCCCATGGGGGAAAAATCCCCGTCCCCCGTCCCCATGAACTGTCACGGGGACATCTTCACCCCATCCCCATCCCCGCTCGGGAATTTGTTCTCGTCGGAGTCTCGCCCCGCATCTCAGCCAGTGGGGCGCCATTGCCGCCGTCCCCGTCCTTGAGGAGCCGCGTGGGCGCTACCCATGGCAAGCCATCCACGGGCGTTGCTACCGCCCCCCATCGTGCTTGGGGAGCATGAGGAGGCCGGAACGCGACAGATACTGAGGGAGGTGGAGAGCGAGAGGTGCGAGGATCCGAGGCCGAATCGTGGTGGCGAGGATCCAAAGCCCAGGAAGACGAGCACGGAGTGATGAAACTCACGACGACGCGGACAGCGGACTCGCATGAGTCTGTGCGGTTGCAGTCGCGTGGAGACGCGGATGACGAACTCGCATCGCCGCTCGCGCAGTCTCGTGCCACTGGGGTGGCGACTGGTGTTGGACCGCTGGAAAGGATAGAAGTGGGATACTATGGAGTGGGGATGAGAATTAGGGTTAGCTCATATATATACTTTAGGCTATGGGCCTTACATGGGCCTTTCGCACCTTGTCCCGAGCTCTCATGTGGACCTGCCTGCTCACGGAGCGGGGATTCGGGGATCGGAGTCGGAGGACGGGGAACCATCCCCGTCCCCGCCATCCCCGATGGGGACAACAATCCTACCATTTTCATCCCTGTGGGGATCAAATCTTCACCATCCCCGTCCCCTAATGGAAGAATTCCCCGCGAGGAACCAGGGATCGGGTCTTCGTTGCCATCATGGGGCCCACCTATAATTTTTATCAAAATACATCCATATGAGATCTTGTTTTGAAGGATTTATTAAAAAGAAATTCAATGGTGTAATCGAATTTCATTTGGTTTTCTGGTTTGTGAGTTATAATATTTTTTAGTTAGTTCAAACAGTGGGGCCTGCCATTGGATGTCATGGTCTTAGTGGGGCTGCTGAGGTGGCATGCTTGCATGTCGAGAGAACTCCATAATGGGGGTTCTCTACATAGGTTTAGTAGATTACTTATTGGAGGCTCTCATAGAGGCACCAGATTAATTCTCACCAAACACGCTTTGGATGCCTCGCACACGCCCCCATCGATGTGTATGGCACTTTGACACGACCCCCTCTCCCGCATCCCTAACTCACTAGTACACAAATCTTTTGAGTGACACTCCCAAAATAAACCCGTGGCGGGCACACGGTTTGCCCGCCACGGTAGTTGAGTAGTCGGCCGAGGCCAGCCGGTCACCCACCACCCGCCACGGTTAATTGGTGGGCATTTTCAAATGCCCGCCATTGTAAATATCTATTTTTGTGGCGGGCACATCTATTTTTCGTGGCGTACATCTTAACTTGCCTGCCACGGTAAATAGATTTTTCGAGGCGGGCGTGTTACAAGGCCTATCACCAAAAATATTGGCCCAAATCTGGGCTTAGCAGGCCTATTTTGGTCCGTTATACTGCTCATCGTATATATAACCATAGCTAGGGTTTCCCCACCAGCGCCTCCGCTCTCTTACTACTCTCTCCTTTGGTAGTGTCCCCGACGCCGCCCTACACCTCCCTCAGCGCACATGCGGCACTCACTGGCCGCCCCTACCTCTCTCTCTCTCCCAGCGTGCTCCCACTCCCTCCTCGCTTTTCCCTACCACAGCGGACTCCCATTGTCCCTCTCGCACGTCAGGGTGGTGAGCATGGCACGCGGGAAGGCGAGCGCCGCCGTGGGCTCCCTCTCCCTTCTCCCACGCCGAGGTGGCAAGCGCGGGGCGCAGGATGGCGAGCGCTGCCGTTCACATTGTCTCGCGGGGTGGATTGTAGCAAAGGGTTCGGGAAGGTACTGCGGTCCCCACCTCCCTCTCAAATCCAATCTTCATCTCCCACCCACTCCATCTCTCTCCTTTGCGGGCGCGATATAGAGCTTTGGAGCGCAAATCGAGGTCCTCCCTGCACGGATCCGTCCATGGAGCCCGCAGATCCGACGGGTCGGAGCGCAGATCGAGGTCCTCCGATGTGGATCTGGCCATGGAGTCCGTGGATCCGAAGGGTCCGAAAAGTGCATCGATGTCCTTCAGCCGACGGATCCAAAGCAAGGTGGAGCTCAAGGCGAGTGGATCTTGGCTGGACTAGGGTTTCGGTCTATCAGGCTATCGGCGGGCTCGCCAAAGGGTCTCAATAATCGGCTTTTCCATCGGCCTGTGGATTTTTGATTTTTTTTAAAAAAAAACTATTTACCGTGATGAGCAACCTAATGTACCTGCCAAGGTTAACTGATTTATCGTGGCGGGCACTGGTTAAGATTTATACTAGTGTAGGTGTATATATGACACTTTTGCGACCCCCTTCCCCTCACCCCCATACGTGTGAGGCACTTCAAAGGGCCTCCTTGATCGAGTCCGTATGTGGCACTATAGTCATCCATGATTGTAGGGTGGCGCGTCGGCCCCCCCAACGCATGCGGTGTTGGATCTCATCCATGGTGGCAGGCCTCCAACTACATCAATTGTCCACAACATCTTGAATCTCCACAATTGTTTGTTGAGACGATGTTTTTGTGTTTTATCCATCTTGTATAGGACGAGTTCACATGTTCACTGCTACACAAAAAGTATTTTTAGGGGCAGGATCAGATCCTATGTAGGGGCAGTTTTGCGGCCGCCCCTAAGCTACCTTATTAAAAAGCCACCCCTAGTAATCGGTTTGTAGGGGCAGCTGGTGATCGATTAGGACAGTCCCGACCGGTCAACCACCCTTCATCTCTACCCATGGCATTTTCTCGCAATTTTTACAAACTTCGTGGCTGTGGGGTTTAAACCCGAGACCTCTCGCCCGCACGTGCGTCTACCTACCGATGCACCACACCATCACCTGTGTCTAAATTCCATTTTGGTTCCTCAAATATTGTACAAAACCGAGTGTAAATTGATTATTTGAGGCATTAAATAATTAAAATGAAAAACTTGTCAACTATAAGTTTCATAACTTTTCCATATCTAAAACTATTAGTTTTCAAGTTTCTCCATTTGAGGTCGTTTTGAAAATTTTGAATTTCAAATTTCAGAAATTCAAACGTAGTTTTTGCATGATATTATTTCTAATCAAAACTTTGTCGACTAGAAAGTTTTATAACTTTTTGAGATCTGCAATATTTATTGAGAGAATTAGGTATATGGCCCTCAAAAAAATTATCTTAGGTATGTGGCCCTTTTTTTGAATTTGGGAATATGGCCCTAAAACCAAATTCTTTTTAGGTATGTGGCCTTCCGTCACGGTTTGGGCCTTCCTCTGTTAGGGTTTGCACTTTGTAGAGCATGGGAAAAGACATTTTTACCCTCTGCTCATTAGGCAAGCAGGCGATGGTCCTCCTCTGTTCTCGTCGCTCCCACCCGACTCCCCGACTCCTCCTGTCTTTCCCATCTGTGCGATAGGTTCCGATAGAAAAAAAACCGATGGCCGACGGAAGGATATCTACCTTTTCCTTTATCGATGCACTGTTGTCTCACTCCCATCAATTAACTGGAAAAAAAAAAGAGAGAGAACTTGAGGTAGAAAAAAAACATATTCAGATGTATAGTGATCCATCGTCGTTATACATGCATGCCATGCCATGCAAAGGCTGCAGTGCATGTCGTCCGATGATGTCCATGCACATGTGTACTGCCCAGCAATTGTCATGCATGCATATTGCCTAGAATTGTACACTATGCAGCATGCGTTGCTGCTAGCATCGATAGATCGGTGACACCAGTATGTGTAGTAAGATGAGATGAACATGGTTGAATGTGATTATATACTCAAAAAATATACAACAAATGAATAAAACTATGTTTTTTATTTTTTTACTCAGGGTAAAATGGTATTTTTACCCTCATAGTTAACACCGTTACCCTTAAAAATGGACGGAAGGCCATATACCTAAAGAAATTTGGATTGAAGGCCATATTCCCAAATTCAAAAAAAAAAAGGCCACATACCTAAGACAACTTTTTTTTGAGGGCCATATGCCTATTCTCTCATATTTATTTGGTTGTTTCTCTATTTGAGGTCGTTTGAAAAAATCAAATTTTAAAATTTAAAAATTCAAACCCCACATTTTGTAACATTAAATGAATTCAAATGGAAAAATAACATACAACAAAGATTCATAAATTTTCAAAATGTACAATGTTTATTTTGATCATTTCTCCATCTGAAGTCGTTTAAAAAAATTCAATTTTAGTGGTTCATTTAAAATATTCGGCATCTATTTGTATCGGCGGCTCTAAATTGAGCCACCCTACCAATTAATCTGTTAGATCGGCTCAATATCCAGCCGCGCCTACAAATCGACGCCATCTGTAAGGGTGACTTAAAACACGAACCGCCCTTACAAATCGATTTGTCGTATGGCTCGTTTGAGAACCATATGTAGGTGTGGCTCAATACAAAGTCACCCTACACAAACGGTGTACCATTGCTACAAATCGTTTTTTGTAGTAGTGGTTACAACAAAAAAATTGCAGATGTTTCCATTGATGATCTTGCCACAAAAATTAACATGTTGTTGCATTGCATGGATGTTCGGTGTACAGCTGATGATTTCTCTTGTTGGTTATAAATGATTGATTTTCTCTTATTCTGATGTTGTTGTAACTGGCAGTTGTGTTGCACTTCATTGGTTTCTGATGTGGCAGCAATGAGATTGTGCAGCTTAGATCAGAAATGTTCCACGGCCACTGCCCATTCCATCCGACGATTGATATGCATGGGCGCATAGCTGTACTTGTTGCTACCTTTTTTTGGCTTCAGTAGTTTTGATCCCCACAGCCCCTCCACCACCCCCTTTTTTTTTTTCCTTTTGAATTTTTGCGCTATGAGACTCTTTTGTGCTTTTGGTTCTCCAGGCCACTGAATTGTTACCACTGGCCTGTCATTGCGACCAGGTAAAGGCATGCTTCTCTAGGAAACTATGGGTCCATTAAATTGTTTGCTTACCTCTTCCTGGCTTTGGTAGGCAAGGATTCATGTTTGGTACAACATCTAAAACCATACTTTGTTGGTTGATGCATAGTGTAGCATCTTGTCTCCAGCAAATAATCCAACTGCCAATCTGTCATGCATGCTGCGCCGGTCGATGAAATATGCATGCTTTGAGGCCTCGTTCGTTTAATCCATGTTGAAAACAGGCCTGTTTAATTTCTCTTACGGGGCCGGATTGAGCGGATCTCCAATCCGAACTGAGAGGGAGGCCCGAGAGGGCCTACCTGAACTGTTATTGTGGATCCGTTAAAATTTTGATCGGGGCCAAATGATTTTCATTTGCCCCAGCCCACCAAGCCAAGCCGCATGCGGTGCGTGTCGTTTTCACCACCAACACGTAGAAACGGATGTTTGTGCACCGTTCATTCTATTTACAGAGATGAACTGAACCAGAACTTAACACAGACCAAGACTAGGACAGCACCACTGATGTGACACCTCCCTCCTCCCCATCTCCCCAGTCTTCTCTCCGCTGCCGCCCCCTCCCCCTCCTTGCTCTGGTCCGTCCACGCAGCCTGGCGAGCCAAATCCGTCTGTCCGAGATGCCAGTGACCTGTCGTCGTGGGTGACCTTGACCCTGCAGCCTGGGCGACTGAGCAATAGGCGTCCATCCCGCGTGGAGATGCTGCGGGCCGCTCCAAGACGGCCGCGCGAGGAGGCGGGCATGGCTGCCATGAGGAAGAAGGTAAGTAGCACCGAAGCTGTGCAACTTCCCCATGCCTATCTGCTCCCTCCGGTGCCGTAATCTAATGCCCCAGCAGCTGCTGGCGACATTGCCACGACACCCACCATATGCTCGGTCAAATGACTACAAGGTTTAGTTCTCTTTAGCGGACAGTTATACTTTGCATATGAATGGCTTCTTTATCTGATAGAAGGCTTAGCATTTGATTTATTAGATACTAAAACATAAGTTTTAGTGCATTTCTATACTGAAACACCTATCATTCTTAACTTGAAAATTTATCTAGCATCACTGAGATCTTTGCTCTCGAACATGCCTTGCCTCGAAGGCAGACAAGCAGTTCACTGCACAATGCTGTTAGATGAAGACTGTTGCTGCTTGGTCAATTATATGTTACTGTCTCCCCAGTAAACAATAAAAATGGCCTAAAAATATTGATTGAAAATGAAGATGGTACATGCGGAACAAATACTAAAAAATATTGTGTACAAGGAAATACTAGATATGTTTGGACTCCACATGTGTATCTTACAGTTCTAACTATATTATTCTTTCCCGTGCAGATGCAAATGACAGTTACTCCACTCTCAAATTTATGACCACGAATATTAGACTATACTATTTGTGTACGAGTATCCAGGTTGCGGGAACTCAGAGGTGATAGTGAGGAAATTGATGTGAAACATCTTAACCTTCTAATGATCGATCAAAAGGTAATCCACATGACCAAATTCAGAGGTGCTAAGCTTATTGTTGAAAAATAAGAGAGGATTTAACCTCAGAACATTATCTATCTCTATTTATAATTTTTTTTTTTAGGGGTATCTCCCTTTATAAAATTGGCCTCATAGCACATTGCTTCCACTTGTGAAGATAATTAGAAGACAAGGATATTTGAATCTGAAACCAGTAAGTACATAGCATAGCTGGTGTGTTTCTGGTTACACTATGATAAAGCTAAGATAACAGCTTTAGTTGGAAACAAATTTACTTTCGTTGTCAAAGTTCTAAAGAGCAAGACCATAAGATCAAAATATCTTGTAAATGGAAAGCAGCCAGATATACGAGCCTTAAAAGAAATAATAAAAGAAACATTTTTCCTGTCATCTAAGTGTGTTATTCTAGATTATATTTTTCTAGATCTGGTTGCCATCACCTGGATTGTGTTCTTTTTAGGTTGCTTCAAAGTTCAAAGTAGCTCAAATACAAGTGCATCCTCGATAATGGTACAAATCTTCTAGCAGGCAGTATTGATTGATCTGTTTATCAGTTCTGTGCTCCTGAAGTCATCGAAGGCAGTGGCTAATGATCCAGCGAGAGGGGGGGCAACACACAAGTGAGTGATGACGGTCATTTGAACATAAACTCAATATAGAGTCCTGAAATGATTGAATTGCATGCACAATTTAAATATTCATACAATTTTTAAGGTTTCATGTTACCATGTATATCTCTTTATCTCCTTTGAAATACCATGGTTTCTAGAATATATAACAGAAACTTGTATTTTGTTTGCAGCGACAATGATAGTCTGTTACCAATAGGCAGGCGCGGGCAACGCCGCGTGGTTTCTAGTGCAACCTGATCGATGAACTGTGATGTGACAGCTTGAGAAACATTTTGTCAAGCAGCCGCGCAAACTTTGGCCAACAATCACTAGTAACGATTCGATTTTGCGAGCAGCGGTCCAATCTTTTCCGTGGCGGGCACATAATTTGCCCATCACGGTTAATACCCCGCCAAGGAAAAAAATTTATTTTCCGTGGCGGGCATTATTTGCCCGTCATGGAAAATAAATTTTCCGTGGGCGGACAACTTAAAACGCCCGTCACGGTTAATATTTATTAACCATGGCGGGCACATTAAGATGCCCACCACGTAAAATTTATTTACCGTGGCGGGCAATGTTAAGTGCCCGTCACCTAAACTACCGGCCCAATTTAGAGTCCAGGCAGCCCAAAATCGCGCACCTAGTATATAAGGAAGGAGGATGAAACCCTAGCCCCAATCATTCGGTCTCTCCCGAGCGCCCGGCAGCGGCGCTCCCCATCCTCTGTCGCGCGAAACACGGCGCCGCCCCATCCTCCTCGTCGCGCGCCCCCGCCGTCTCCTTCCTCTGCTCCGCGCCGCACCTTCCCCACCTCCTTCCTCTCTCTCCCTTCCCGATCGGCTCCCAAGCATGGCTTCCCTTCCTCTCGAGGCGGCGGCGGTCCATGGCGGCCTCGTGCGGGTGGATCGCGCAGGAGGCCGGAAGCGAGGGCCGCGGGCCGGGCGCGGCGGCGCTCCGTGGCGGTGGCCGTGGCGCCGGCGGTGGTGGCGGCCCGGTAGGCGAGGTCACCGGCGGCGTTTGGAAACCCGACTTCCGCTCTCTCTCCATCACCCTCTCCTCCCCACATCTCCCACTCACTCGCCGATATGCAGGTCCTTCTCGGCTTGGATTCAGCGGCGCCGTCGATCGGTGGTGCAAAGAACCGAACCGGCCGTGGCGCGGCGAGCCGATCCGGCGGCGACATGTTCCTCCCCGTAGGCGGATCCGGCGGCGGCGCCTTTCCGCGGTGGATCCGGCGTTGGATCGACCGGATCCGCAAAGTGGATCGACGGGATCCGGCGCCGGCGGCGCTGGAACCCTAGATGGGCTCGGTGGGCTGTAGATGGGCTCGGGCGGGCCTGTCTAGGGTTTCTTCTATTTTTTTTTATTTTTTTGAAAACCTTTACCGTGACGGGCATTGTAATTCGCCCGCCACGGGTTAGTCCATTAAGCGTTGCGGGCACTGTAGCCCGTCACGGTTAATCCGCGATGCCGTGACCTTTTTCGTGGTGACGGGCTCAAATGCCCGCCACGCAACATACAATGATCGCCCGGTCACGCCAAAATGATTTGGGTACTAGTGAATTATAAACTACCTTCGCGCCTGCTGTCTGTCGCCGCTCTTTCGCTACGCAACTGCATGAGCTTGCCACTGCTAGGCTGCCGCGCCAGCTCACACGCATGCACACGGCCAGCAAAGACTGATGAGCAAGCGCGGGAAGCAACCGTTCGTATTGGCTGATAGCGGCCGTTTGTAACCAACTTGTGTTGAGTTGGGCTTCGGTTGTCATGGGAAGTGCCGCTGCAACTTCCTTCCTCCGCATGACCATCTGAAATACATGCAACAGTCTTGAATTGGCATCCGTTGTATCCTCTGCCGAGGTTTGGCAGCGCCTTGAGATATTTATATATAGTCTTAAATTTGAAATTGTATATTTTTGGGTATGGAGTCAGCAGAAGGAAACACGGAATTCTGGTAAACATGCATTCCGGGCTATCTACCAGCTGTTCATGTGTGTTAGGCCAAGAGCTTTCTTCGAGTATTCCAGGGAGGTTACTCTTAATACACGAAACGTGCAGTCCAAGAATTCACGCTATTTTGACATTTTTCGTGGTTGCGTGGTGAAGTACAGCTCATAACGAAACCTTTGTTTTTTTAATAAGATTTTGGATGATTTATTACTCATTACTCCACTGTAAAATCTTCATCAACGATTACAAGAACATCAACTGGGACATTGTTGTAGCAACCAGAGTTCAAACTATTTTTTCTTAATCACACAAGAGACTTGTGCATCTTTATATTAAAAAGTGAGTTTTGTTACAACAAAACTGGTGCACACTACTACAAAAAGCCACTAAGAGGGTGCCTACGTTTTTTTATTAGGGGCGGCTCATACTTTGAGCCACCCCTAATGTATGCGAAAAATCTGGGCTGAGACGAACGAACCGCCCCTAATGAGGGACACATTAGGGGCGGCTCGTCTACCACCCGCCCCTGCTCTTATTATTAGGGGCGGCTGGTGATGAGCCGCCCCTAATGTGGTCCACAATAGGGGTGGCTCTATATTGAGCCGCCCCTACAAGGTGGGTTCTTGAATTTTAAAATGAGGCACTGAAAATTAAAATTTTATAAACGACCTCGGATGGAAAAACTACCTAAATATGAAATGTAGATCTCGAAAAGTTATGAAACTTTGTAGTTGATCACATTTTAGTTCGAAATCATCTAGTCATGCAAAAGGCGTGTTTCAAATGTCTCAAATTTGAAATTCAAATTTAAAAAAAACGACCTCGGACGGAAAAACTTCCTAAATATGAAATGTAGATCTCGAAAAGTTATGAAACTTTGTAGTTGACCACTTTTTAGTTCGAAATCATCTAGTCACGCAAAAAGCTGTGTTCAAATGTCTCAAATTTGAAATTCAAATTTAAGTAACGACCTCGGACGGAAAAAAACTTCCTAAATATGAAATGTAGATCTCGAAAAGTTATGAAACTTTGTAGTTGACCACTTTTTAGTTCGAAATCATCTAGTCACGCAAAAAGCTATGTTCAAATGTCTCAAATTTGAAATTCAAATTTCGTAAACGACCTCGGACGGAAAAACTTCCTAAATATGAAATGTAGATCTCGAAAAGTTATGAAACTTTGTAGTTGACCACTTTTTAGTTTGAATCCGTTTAGGGCCTCAAATAGTCAATTTACACTCGAATTTGTATAATATATGAGGACGCGGAATGTGATATAGACACATACAAGTGTGTAGTGTAGTGGAGGGAATGATCGCGCGTGAACTCGAGGTCACGGGTTCAAATCTTGGCGGCATAACATTTGCAAAAAGCTTGAAAAAATCACCATGTGTAGGGGATGTGGGTGGCTAGCCGGTGGGGGTCTTACCCTTTTTTAAAAAAAAAATCTTTTGTTATTTGTTTTTGAATTTTAAAAATGCGAAATCTGCGATTCACATTAGGGCGGCTCAAACAGAACCGCCCGATGTGTTCACATTAGGGGCGGCTCCTCGTCAACCGCCCCTAATGTGGAAGCACATTAGGGGCGTTTTATTAGGGGCGGCCGGAGGAGCCACCCCTAATGTGCATCTTTAGCCGCCCCTAATGTGCCTGTTTTGTAGTAGTGGCATGAATAGATAATAAACATTGAAGCTCGCACCCAACTCGACAAAGATAGCCGAGTTCAAACTGTTGCAAACGTCAATAGTGGTTTGGAACTTTAGATTTTTTTTCGAAGGGACAACAAAAACTTTGCCTCTATTTCTATTAGACGAATAAAGAAAAATAAGACAAGCGCCCGCCTAGTTTTTTTGGATGGAACCGGGCCAAAATCATACAATTGAGGAGAGCCACACTCATCCTACCCACTTGAATCAACTCCACCACAACTAGCGACTCAACTTGGTCGAAATGTCGACCACAACTAACCACTTCATTTGGTCGAGACGACCCAACTAAAACAACTCAACACCACTAACAACAACTCGGTTGGGAGAAAATAAACATGACACTCGCTTTCGGTTGGATTGGGTCATCAACACGGCCTCCATCCACACGGCCATTCGGATTTGGGACGTCGACCCAACGCACACAACACAACTCTACACCACCACCACACGGGAGAGGAGTCGAAAGCAAGTCGTCGGAACCTGCGCCGTCGTCACCAACATTGTGCCACGCACAAAGCCACGACCCCACCGCAAGCCCGAGTAGCTACCGAGAACTCCACCACGGGACTATCGTCCCCCAAGACGCACACGCACGCGATCGTCGATCCCACGGTTCAGCGTTGCATCGGCCAGATCAACAATCCCTGTCGCGGCACCATTGAAAACCACTAATCCGGCTACTGGCGTGGGGGGCCTCGCCTCACCCACCGCCTCACACTCCACTAAACCACTTGCCCGGGACTCGGACATACGAAAACGCTTAGGGGCACCACTTCCGTCCAGCCATCACCGAGATCACCACTACGCACCAGCTCAAGACCTCCAGCACCCATGGGCCACCTCCTACACTACGACAAGTTGAGATGAGTCTCCAAGAGCGGCACCTCCAAAGAGGGGCGTGGCGCCCGATGACGCCGCCGTCGCTCGTCCGATGGTGGACCGGGTTTTCACCCCGAGACTCCATGCTTCGGGACACGGTGCCCCATAATGGTGTCCCCAATGGAAAAAACGACGCTCAAAGGGTGCCACCACCACTATCACCGGCAAGAATGTCGGTGAAGGCTTTCGCCGGATCAACGCGCGCACCTTACGAATGCTCACGGACAAGCAACAACAACTCCCCACCGCCTCCTCAACTCCACAACCGAAGAGATGGCTCGATACATCACAACAATGCCGCCACGACACCGTGAGAACATACCTAGCCACCCAGCCCCCACCACCGGCGCCGCAATACCGATGAGGAAGCAGAAGGGGAGCACCACCCACTCACCGCCGTCCCCACTGCCTGCGCGCGAGATGTCCACCGAACTTTGGATCTCTTAGGAATTTTTAGGGATATGGTAAAAAAGTTCCACGGGACCCAATTCTTAATATCCTTGGTTCTAAAAAGAATAAAAATCTCATTTTTTTATATGATGGGTCATTAATCCAAAGTTTGACTAATTTTATAGAAATAATACATATATTAATATCTTCAAACAACTATTATGAAAAAATATATTTTAGAATTAATTTAGTGGTACCAATTATTATTTTTTTTAAATTTAGGTTATTGTAACTCTTTGAAAAAGTGAGGTTTTCATTCTTTTTATAGGATGGAGCGGTAGATTGTTATTGCCATATATTAGTATATTAGTATGGATAGTATTAGTGTGGGAAGGAGCAGTATTCTCAGGTCGATCAGGACCAGGTAAGTATCATTGTGTAGTGCTAAGAAATTAGCTCAATCAAGAGTATAATTGTTGACGAGCTTCGTATCAAAGTCAACTTCGTTAATTCAAATTACAGCGTTTTGCTACCTCAAAGATCAAAGGAGGTGGCACACAAGACACATACATGACACAACGTACACAATTAAGGTTTACAATACGGTAACAACAATTAATATTACATCATGATCGAGACATAATATATATATAAACTGCTGCACCGACCTTAATTAATTGGGATTGAGCACTGCTGGTGCTTACCCACTAGTGGTAAGTATATATACTCGCAGTAACAAACAGTAGTACAGCAGCGTAAAAAGCACCATCACGCACGCTCTTACACACACTGGTCACAGAAATCACGGCAGCAAGTAAGTACACACAGGCCAGTCGGAGCCGGACTGAACTGGTACAGTGCAGCTCAGAAGGGCGCTGTCGCTGTCCGAGTTCCAGCTCCTCTCCCTCACGCACCCCTGCTGCTGGTTGGCCGCCGCCGCCGGGACGACCACAACGGAGGCTGGCACCTTGTTGAAGCACAGCGTTTCGTCGCCGGAGCCGGACCACGCGCCGCCGCCGGCCACCACGTCGAAGAGGTCGGCGTCCAAGGACGACGGCACCTGATCGTAGCCGTCGTCGCTGTAGCCGGCCTTCTGCTTCCATCCAAAAACGCACCACACCGTGAGGTGAGGTCGTCGATTTGTTTGCTAGCGTGATCCAGCGCGCTGCGGATAGAATAGAGTAGAGCACGGTAAGGATGGCTAATTGGGTATAGGCACGTACCGATGCCGCTGAGAACGCGGTGTCGTCGAAGAGGAGGTCGTCTACGCGCCAACCGGGGCAGATGTTGGTGAAGTAGTCCGAGATGCTGCTGCTGCCGCCGCCGGACTCAACAGCCGAGGCCTTGTTGGCCGCGCAGACGGCGGGGACAGCGTCGGGCTTGTTGTCGTCGTCAGAGGAGGGGGGCGCCTGGTCGACGAGCTCGGCGTAGAGCTTGGCGCCGACGAGGAGGAAGCGGGTGTGCTTGGCGGTGAGGTCGTTGGCGCTGTGGATGGGGTCGTCGCAGTCGGGGCACAGGATGGCGCGGTCCTCCACGCAGAACACGAGGCCCCTCCGCTCCTGCAAGCCAAGGCAATCAAGGCAAGGCGCACCAACCATGTGACTCAGCAGCTGCTCACCACCTTGCTGCAGACGACGTCGCACAGCGGAAACCTCACCTTGCAGACGTCGCAGAGCGGCGCCGTGGCGTCGGAGTCGGCGCCGGACGAAGGCTGGGCGACGAGCGGGATGCGGCGGTGATTGTGGGCGCGGTGGACGCGGCTGTCGCAGGCGGAGCAGAGCGCGGCCTCGTCGGCGCAACAGAGCACGGCGGCCGGCGCGGCGCCGCAGACGTCGCAGCGCACCTGCATGTCTCAAGCTACAGCGTCAAAGGTTGAAAAAGGAGAGATGACAGATGAGTGAGAGCGAGACGGACATGGCGGGATGGGCGCGGCGAGGAGGAGGCAATTTTAAAACAGAGCACGAGCCAGGAGAGGGTGGTGAGATTAAATTATCCGCCATGACAGGGAGAGGCGAGATCTTGTTTGGGAAAGGGAGGAGAGGAGAGGAGAGACCAAGTTGGCCACCTGGTTCTGTGATTCATTTGTTTTGTTGCCTCCATTCACGGCATGGCTCTACTACTCTCAAAAGCTAGAGTAAGGTTAATTTGACATTTCGATCCCATAGCCTAATATCTAAAATTAGCTCTAGTACGTACGTCTATTCAAAAAGAAAGGCTAATAGTTCATTGCTAGAGATGTATGGAAATCTTTAGTAGTAGGAATACACATATACATATGCTGATAGTTGTATTCACATGCATAGGAGGCATCACTACCGGAAACGGCACCTTGGCCGTGTGCTCGACTCTAAGCCGAGTGCCAAATATCGGGCACTTTCGGCTTAGAGCCGCTAAGCAGTGCCTAGGCCATCGCACACGGCCAAAATAAACACTCGGCTTAGACTTGATAAGCCGAGTGCTAAAAACTCGATACGCGTCTTAGGCAAAACACTCGGCTTAGTTTCAACCGTGCCACCCCCCCCAACCCACCCACGTCGTCGGCCCCTCCGTTACTTCTAAGCCGAGTGCCAAACTTTGGCACTCGGCTAAGGGGGTACCACACAAGGCTTATTTTATATGTTGCCGAGTCCGAGAAAAAAAAACTCTCGCCTTAGGGAGGCTAAGCCGAGTGCCATGGGGTGCACTCGGCTAAGAATTTTTTTCAAATGTCTTCAAACTTTTTTCTCCTCAACACATATCACATTTCCTACCCCCTAACAAAGTTTGATGCATTTTTCAGTTTATTTACTATATATAACTAATTAATTGTATTTCAAACAATAATTTTTATCGGGTGAGATTTGAACTACAGGTCCTTCAAATATTTGGAAAAATTGAGTGTAAAATTGATATTCATGTTAGTCAACCTAATTTAAGGCCTCATAGATGGTATGATTACAGTTTTCAATGATCTCGTTTCAGAAACACGACACCAAGCGTGTGGGTGAACGGTTTTTAAATTATATAAAAAGAAAACAAAGTTGAAAAATCATGAAATTCGACGAGTTGTCGTCAAATCACATATGGAAGCTGTGGAAACAAATTGAGAAGGTTTAGAGGAAGTTGTGACGAACATCGCTTGAAAAAGCTGGAACATCTACTGAGAAGTTTCAAAGTTAGTGAGAGTGATCTCCTGTGTGTTGGATATATAGGCCCCATTTGGCACAGACAAGCTTCACTAGTAAAGCTGTTTTTTTAACTTTTAGTTTCATAAGCAGCTTGCAGCTTTCTTAGTAAAGCTAAGCTGTTTTTATCCATTCGTTTGGCAAAAACAGCTTCACATACTCATGCAATGATAAAAAGTCTAAAATACCATTCCCTCTCCTGACTAATCTCAATTTTCCTTCTCCCTCTGCACGCTTGCCCAAGCAGCATGGCAGCACAGCACACACGCACCTTTCCTCCCCTTCTCCCTCCCCACGCTGCACGACAGCAGGCATCTCTGTCCTTCTCGGTTCTCGCTCCCCACAAGCACACAACTCTGATCTCTCTCCCCTCGCAGCACACATCTCTGTTCTTGGCACTCCCATATAAGGGCCCAGCACCATCCGCGCAAAGGCGCATCGACCGCATCCGCGCGCATGGCTCGGCGGCATTCAGGCAGCAGGTTCTCTGCACTCTGCGTGGCCCTGGTGGCATCGGCGTCCAGTGCTCGAGGTGCTTTGGAGGCCGCTGCTCGCGCTCCGGCCGCGCCGTGCGTGCTCCGACGGCTGCTCGTGGCTCCAGCTGTCCGGCAGCTGAGCTCACCCGCTCTCCGTCCATTCGGCTGCATGTGCCTCGACGGCCCCACGCCTAGCTCCGACGGCTGCGCCCGCCCGCTCCGGCGGCGGCGCACCGGCGTCCAGTCTCACAAGGGTACCAGCACCTGCGTACGAGGGGAGGGGTCATTGCACATGGTGGGGCCCACAAAATGCCAGATGAAGCTGAGCAAAGCTGCTTTTTCCAGCTTCACCTTGCGCAAGAGCTTTTCTCAGCGGAATTTCAGGGGGAGCGGCCCAGCGAGCTGGTGAGGGAGCGGGTCGTTTGGCAAATAAATTGTTGATGCAACTCCTGAAGCGGCTCACGAAGCTGAACCAAACGGGCCCATAGTGATGGTCAAATTATGATTTGACTTTGAAACTTTTCTATAGCCAAAAGATAGCAAATATAGTGGCAAGTTAAAATTTAGGGATTTTTGGATCCGTTTGATAATTTTTATTTTTTATTATGTTTATATAAATGGAATGTTGACCTAAAAACACATAAAATAATGGTTCGTTTTCCATAAAATTATAAAATTTTCATTGTTTATTTAATTTGAAATGGTATTTTAAAATTTTAATGAAAAATAATTAGGAAAAAAATGATTAGGAAAAAAAAAAACGATAAGTTAAGGATTCTTTTTTTCTAGGCTTAGAAGCTGGTAGCTTTTTTTTTTCCCTATTCTAAGCCGAGTGCCGGGGCGGTGGCACTCGGCTTAGAATCGGTTTTTTGGCGCCTTTTTTTTCGATACATGTTTTGTTTAGGAAACTATAGTCACCTTTAGATTGTTTGCTTACCTTTGCATGGCTTTGCTAGGCAAGGATACACGTTTTTTTTTTTTTTAATCGCAACGATACATGTTTGGTACAACATCCAAAACCATACTTTGTTGATTGATGCATAGAATTAGCAAATAACCCAACTGCTAATCCTATCATGCATGCCGCGCCGGTCGATGGAACATGCATGCTTTCGAATATTTAATATTTAATTATTATTATTTTGAGGAAATCGAATGTTTCCTTTAATTATTGAGGAGGCCTCGTTCGTTTAGTCCATGTCGAAAAAAAGGCTTGTTTCTCTTACTGGGCCGGATTGAGCCGATCTCCAATCCGAACTGAGAGGAGGCCCCAAAGGGCCTACCTGAACTAATTCCAGATCCGTTGATCTGGGCTAAATAATTTTCATCCGCCACAGCCCAATAAACCAAGCAGCATGCGGTGCGGGTTGTCCAGTAGCCTTATTCCAGTGGTGCGTGTCGTTTCCGCCGGCACTTAGAAACGGATGTTTGTGTTTGTGCGCCGTTCTTTCTGTTTACAGAGATGAACTGAACTGGAACTTAACACAGAGCAAGACTACGACAGCACCGGCCGGGAGCTAAGCATAAGAAACTTCCGCCGCACCACTGATGTGACACCTTCGGAAACATTTTCTTTCCGTGTGAGAAGCAACAACACAAACTTTTGCTATAATCCGACAAAGCGAGCAAGTAAAGCAACCAAACATTCAAAAAGAATCCAAGAATACGAATCACAAAAGCATGCATCCATCCTCTTCAAAAAAGAAATGCTACTGCCTAAAAAATTCGACATGATGTAATTGTGCGCGTACTGTTTCAGATACGACAAAATTCGGTACAAGTGTAGTGTCAACGAACGTTGAAAAAAAATCCGGACACATAACGTTTCTACTTGGAAAAATGAGATGTATGGCCCTGGAAAAATACACTTAGCTATTGGAAAAAGTCTACGTCACCCGTCAACTATGGGTGGTAGAATACATGACCCCCAACCTATGAAACGGTTATATCACCCCCGAACTTTTTCGAAAACCGGTCAAATTATCCCTAAAGCAGTTTTTGAAAAATCATAGTAAATCACAGAAAAAATCGTAAAATGAAAAAAATCAAATTGTGTTAGACTCGAATGAGTAGAGCTACACAATGAACATATAATATGGTATGCTTTAGTTCATTTTTTTTTTGCAGCTTTAAATTTCTGTTTTTCCTCGTAGCTGTAAAAACTCAGGATAGGATCCTGATCACGTCATAAAATTGTTGTGTGCTCACCGGTGTGTCAGTCTTGCCTCAACAAGTAAGTATGACCGTAGGATAGGATCCTGATCACATCATAAAAAAAAGGACCGTAGGAGTTGGAGATACCAGACACAGACAGCAGCCATCGTCCATTGCTTGCTTTGCTTCCGACGGCAACAGAGACGATCCATCCCATCCAGATCCAGGGTTCATTTCCTTAATGCCCAAACCAACTGCTTGCCGTCCGTTTCAGACTGATGATCAGGTCGTGACTCTGACTCACACACTAGGAACTCCATCTCGTCGACGAACTTGGGAAACGCGTTGTTTCTGTTCCTGCGGCGGCGCGTTGGGGTTCACACCGCACCTTCCTCGTACGATGGAGCTGAACCCCCAAGCTTGTTTGCACCGTTGGTCAGTGCTCAATGACCTGCACTGTCTGTCGGCCGATGTTGTCCTCATATCGTTGATCGCGCTCCGCCGCTATTCAGTCCTCTGTTCCAACGACGACGACAAGCCCTTCTGATCCGGCACAGTGCGTGTCGTTTTCGCTGCCTTGGCCCTTCTTCCTCTCAGTGATGCCAAGACGAACTCACTCAACTCAAGACTAGGACAGCAACGGTCGAAGGCGCCATTGACACCTTCAGAGTTCAGATTCTAATCGAAGCAGTCGGCGATGCTCATACTCCGACAATTAAAATCCAAGCAACAGGACTCGTAATAAGAAACCAAGCATCTCGAAAACAAGACAATCCAAGAACTATGAATCTCGAATCGATACAATACAGTCATCCTCCCTCGCAAAAAAACCGTGCTGCTACCTAGCTCAAAAAGCTCTACGTACTACTAGAACTCGGCCAAAAAGAATAGGTAATCGACCCGTCGCCTCGCCTGACGAACCTAACGTCACCCAGACGGGTCCTGCGGCGGCGGTGCCGGTCGCCACCACCCAGAGTCTGCCGGCCAACTCGCCGGCGGCGGCTGCGACGTGTACCCAGACCCAGACCCAGACCCAGACCCAGACCCAGACCCAGGCCCGCCGTCGCCGCTGCCCTGCGTCCACCACTGACGACGGTCATGTCCCGCGGCGCCGCTGCTGGCACTGGCACCATCACCTCCGCCGAAGCTGAAGAGCACCGGCAACGACGCCGACGCCGCCGACGCCGACGCGGTCACCGCGGGCGGCCTCGGCCTCACCGTCTGGTCGAATACGCGCGGCGGCGGTGGATCGACGGGGCTCTGCAGGAACCTGGCGTACTCCGAGTACTCCCCTCCTCCGCCACTCGCGTCCACCGCCAGCGCCTGCGACTCGAGCACCGACTCAGGCCTCTGCGGCGGCGGTGGATTTCGCGGCGGAGGAACCGCCACCGCCATCGACGGCGCCGCCGACACGAGCGTGGCGGACTCCGGGAAGTTGAGCTTGGCGCGGCTGCCACGGAACCTGAGCGCGGCGGCGTCGTAGGCCCGGGCGGCGGCCTCCGCGGTGTCGAAGGTGCCGAGCCACACGCGCGCCGCCTTGTGCGGGTCACGGATCTCCGCCGCCCACTTCCCCACGGCCGCTGCCGCACGCCGCGGTACCGACGTCGCCGTGGCGTGCCGGTGGAGTCGGTGGACGAAGGCGATGGGAGCGGCGAGTGAGGCACCGGTGACGCTGACGCCGACGCCGCCGGCGAGTTAGGCGTGGGGAGTCCCTGCCGCCGCCGCGTGCTCTGATGCTGAAAACAGAGGAGGAAAGAATGTCGTAATTAGTGAAACGAGTACTACTGACCTGATCAAAAGATTAAAAAGTTTTATCCAATCTTGTTGTAATTATAGGAATTACTGGCAGTCAAAAATTCCCAACACAGGCACACAGTTAATTTTTCTTTTCAAAAAAAATGATTGGTCTGCTAATAGCTCTGTTCCTCGCTTCTTTTTTTTTTTTTTTTTTTTTTTTTTTTTGCATAATTGTAACACATGCGTTATTTGAAGCGTGGGACAATTTAGGCACGTACCAGATGTCATTATGTATATATTTTATCGTTTTTATTTTGACGAATAATTATTGCCTGTTGTTGCCCTCCCTAGGTGCCACGGCAAAGAATGCTCTCTTAGAGCTTGTCCTGTCTTTTCTTCCCAATGCAACAGTGACACAAATATAATTGCCACAATGGTACTTTGGCACTGCCATTTCTTGTAATACTTTTTCTTTGTGTGTGTTGTGTTTCTTGCTGCAAAGTAGTAGTGGGAAAGCACGTCCATGTCCATCAATGTATCTTGTACTCGTGACAAACACGTTGCTAGACATGTTTGGTTAGCTGTACTGCTTTGGTGAGCATTGCAAGACATATTTCGAGATGGTTTTTTTTTTTTTTTTTTTTTTTTGGTGAAAATGGCAAGCTATCTACTGTTGCCTCTAGAGGTTTGTATGACAAAAGGCTATATATTGCCTTATGAAGCGAGGATGGAAGATCTATGGCGACCGAGCGTAGAGATAGGAAGATCATGGCACACAGTGTGTCAGCCTCTCGACCAACACGTTACTTAGATTGTGCTCGGTTAGATCCACTACTGTCACCAGATCCTTAGTTCATTCGCCACATTAACCTACTCTGTAGTATGTTTTACCAAATTTTGCACCATGCAGAAGGCTAGCTAGAGTATACACGGTACGTATAAAGAAACGACTGAAGGCAAGAACTGAGAAAGGAACAAGAGCACTGTGGGCAAATGGAACAGAGCAACGGCAACGGCTGCTGCTCTGTTTTCCGGGCGACGATGCAGAACAGAGCATGCGGGAATGGTCGGTAAAACGTGCAAAGACAAAGTATGAATCCATCGGTTACCGTGAGGTGATGCGACCGGCGGCGGCGGCGTTACGTCTCCGGTGCAGGAGTAGTCGCTCCACCACTGTCCCTCCGACGAGACCTGCTGCTGGCGACGGGCACCACCGCCGGATGTCCCGCCCGCGACGACGGCGGACAGCGCGTCGACCATCATGGACGCCTCCGCGCTCCGCTCGTACCCCGACAACATCCGCCACGCCGCCGCCGCCTTCTCCTGCTGCCTGTCCTCACCACCACCGTCACCGGTGGTGTCGTCCGAGGGCCGCGTCGGCGACGGCGGCGGCCCTCGTTCTCCCTCCTCTCTCCGCGTTCGCCACCCTGCTGGTCGCCGCGCAGCACATGAACCAACGTACGACCAGCTAGTAGGGCCACTGACTATGTGTGTGTGAATATATATAGGCAGCGCTTGGACACGTGTCCGACCACCGAGTATCCACGAGGGCCATTTTGTGGTTCCGGAGTACTCCACCGAAAGGAAGCTCCGCCGTTTTGCGTACAGCGTGACAAGGTGCAATTCATCCTGCTGAATCGGCTCGATTCACTTGTACCTTTTGTTTGTTGGTTCATATACCGCGTATATGAATATGAATATAATAAAACAGAGGAGAATTCTGGGTTAAATTCGTTGCGAAAATAACAAATTAAACTGAACTGAAACTCGGTGGGTTCATTAATTCACACATGGCCGACCTATGTTTGACCGCAACAAGTTGGGTCTGCGTCTGACCGCAGGTGTCAATGTATGTGGTGGTCGCTGTAATAGTAACTACAGTAATTACGTGCCACTTAACGAGAAAGCAAGCTGCTGCAACGAAGCAAAACCCAAGCCTACCTCCTCCTTTGTACACTACACGTGCGTTAAAAGGTTGGGTGCAGTTGTGACATCCAGGGCCACTAGTCCTCTAGCTACTTGTTGCGAGGTTCGCTTTCGTTTACTCATTGCTTCCTGCAGTAGACACCTAGTATTCGGTCCCACAAAACATGTCGTTCGGGGAGTATATCGCAATTGGAATACTGAGTACTGACATGCTCAAAAGATTAAAAGTTTTATCTACTGGAATTACTACTGTCAGTTAAAATTCCCTAGGCACGCAATTAAATTTTAAAAAAGATGGATCTTCTAATTAGCTCTGTTCCTCGCTTCTTCTTCTTTTTAACATTAAACGTCTTATTCAAACAAAGGAATCTCGAGTGTGTGTGTGCGCGCGCGCATGACGTCTCTGTTTAACCAAGAATATTTTTGAAAGGATGTTTAACCAAGAAATGGGAAGCACATGCTTGATTTGAAGCATAGGACAATCTAGGTACCTAAATGATGTCAACATATATACGTTTTATCCATTTTTTATATTGATAAATAATTATTTCAAGTTGTTGCCCTAGGTCCCACGGCAAGAAAATGATCTTAGAGCTCCTCCTGCATTTTCTTCCCAATGCAATAGTGAGACAATATAATCACCACAATGGTGCTTTGGCACTGGCATTTCTTTTAATACTGTTTTTTTGTTGGTGTTTGTTTTCTTGCTGCAAATTAAGCATGTATCATGCTTTGGGTTGGTAGCGGTGAGAAAGCATGTTCACCCATATATGATATATCTTGTACTCGTGACAAGTGTGTAAGGAGGCCGGCTCAACAAGTTCATTCCCAATGTAAGAAAGCATGTTCACCCATGTAGTGGCCATCTAAAAAAAGTAGAGTCACGCAGCATCGTACACTACACACTAGACGCATGTGTAGAGATGGAGACCACAAGTCAAAGTTTTCGGTGAACTATGCAAAGACATCGTACACCATGCAGAAGGGTAGCGAGAGTATATATACGGTACGTATAGAGAAACGAAAGCAAGAAATGAGAAACGAACAAGATCGCGAACTGTGGGCAAATGGAACAGAGCAACGGCGAGTGCTGCTCTGTTTCGGAGAACGAAGGTGCAGAGCATACGCAGGAATGGTGAAACGTGTTACCGTGAGGTGATGCGGCCGGCGGCGGAAGATGAGAGGACGTCGGCGGCGGCGTTATGTCTCCGGCGTAGTAGTCGCTCCACCACTGCCCCTCAGCCGGCGACGGCGAGACATGACCATCATGACAGCCACTGTCTAGCGCCGGCGCTACTGCCCCGCCGGCGACGACTGCGGCCAGCGCGTCGACCATCATGGACGCCTCCGCGCTCCGCTCGTACCCCGACAACATCCGCCACGCCGCCGCCGCCGCTTCACGCTCCCCGTCGTCCTCCTCCACCGAGAACCGCGGCGGCGGCGGCGGGTCTCCACCTCCCTCGGCGCTCGCCACCCTGGGCGTGCAGCACATGAACAGGAGTACGTATATGTTTGTCTCGTGCGTCGTCCTTTTTCTCGTCTGGACTGGACGACCACCAGCGACATCTATATGTATATATAGAGGCGGCGCCTTGCCACATGTCCGGCTCTGCAATTTCCACCGAAAGGCAGCTCCGCCATCGTGACTACAGTGACGAGAGGTGCAATGTATTTGGAAAAGGTTGGATCGGTTCTGTTTCTTTGTTCGTTTCCTTGGTCCGTACGGCAAGTTCATTTGCATGATCCCAACAGCAAATTAGGCGTCAGACAAGCTAATTGGATCGATAAATAACTAAAACGGAGGAGAAATCGGGAGCAAATTGGTTGCGCCTATATTAAGCTGGAATTAGTGATTCGGTCGGCCGGTTCACACAGTAGCGTCATAGCCGGCGTTTTGACCACCACAAGTTGGATCTGAAGGTGTGTGTGCATGCGTCCAGATTCGTCGGTGGCTACCGGTGATCGCATCGCACTAGTGGTAATAATAATCTGTGTTGAATTTGCAGTAATTTTCCAATAATTAATTACTAGTTAAAGCTGCGACCAGACACATCGAGAATGCTATCTGTAGCAAAATCCGAATGGGCTGTTGACTTGTCCAAACGCGTTCTCCACATCAACGTGCGTTAAAGGAGTGCTCACGTCCAGGGCCTACCCACTAGTGCAGTTGCCTCCTGCAGCTAGTATTAACTTCTAGAGATATCCTAAAATAAATCAACTTATACAGTTATCCTAAGTCAAAGTCTTTTTTTAAGTTTGACCAACTTTATAAGAAAAAATAATAACATCTATGAAACCAAATAAACATATTATGAAAATATATTTCATTACGTATCTAGTGATATTAATTTGATATTGGTGTTGTTTTTATAAAGATGTAAAAATGTTTGACTTAGGACAACTCTAGAAGTTGATTTATTTTGGGACGGAGGGAAAGTACCCTCTCGTTGGTGGACAGGCGACAAGTAGACTCTTCACCTTTCTTCTCCAAGCAAAAAAAGCTTTTTCCGTTTTTATTATCTTTTGCATGGCATGTCATAGTCTTCTAGCGCCATTTCGATCTAAAACACGCATTCTCCTTATTAAAAAGAACATCAACCCCATATAGCACATAATGAGTGGCTCTTCTCTATGATACTATAGATGGAGTAGCGAAAATCAACGCCACGCCTCTGCTGGGACATGCCGCAGCTCCCTCGAAAGTCTCGAAACCACAATCCATTTATCCAGTGGCGAAAAGTTGTGTTACAACTTCAACATTGTGTCACATGTAGTCATCTACGTGTTGCACTGTAGGGATCATCCTTCGTAAAACGAAACTACCCTATAGATCATTGCCGAAATGATCGTCGTGTGAAAAGTTTCGTTACCCAAAGTTGCATGGAGGCGCCGCATCAATGGCCACGGTCCCATGTAGAAAGTTTTAACATTTATATATACTAGGAAATATGCCTAGTGCGTTGCAACAGGACTCTATGCGGTCATTCAGGGGTAAGTAATCATTGCGTCACATATTACAATACGACTTGGAATCGAACTATATTACATGGTTGTCTCCAAACAATACCATACAAATTTTTATAACCAAATCAAGATTCTCGTCTCTAATTTATCATGTACTATTTGCTTTTCTTGTCTCCTAATGTAGTCACATTAAACCAGTGCTGAAGTCCTTGAAATATTTGCAAATGGACTGAACTCTATAATTTGAACTAAAATGAATTGAATTTCTAGAAAAAAATATTAAAAAAATGCAACACACGTCCCTAACTTTTGGAACCGCACACCAGGCCCAATTCTACGGCCGAACTAAGTAGAACAGCCATTCCCTTGCATAGCAGCTATCACAAACCTCATCACCTTCATGTCCTCGGCGGCGGCGGGAAGCACGGCGCATCGGCCAGCCCAGCGGAATGATCGACGTAACAACAGATCGCGGCCACCAGCCGCGACTCAGCAGCGGCCAGGTTCAGTGGCGCCCGGCGATCGACCAAGCCAGCGATGCAGCGTCATCTCGCGTCCGTCGAGCCCCTCTCGGCGACACACGATCCCCTTTATTTTATTACTAGCAAAAATACCCGTGCGTTGCAACGGTCGCTGTTGTTTTCACTCTTAAGTTATTAATATCACCTTCCTTACCATGGCATAAACGTAGTACCAAGCCGTGAGTCCAAACTTGAAGCAAGGAACTTCGAGTATAGCAGACAATAAAAAAAGAAAAAACTCTCTTCTTAATATTATATTCTAGTTTGCTCTTTGGAACGGTATATTTTGGTACAGTGTATTCTCGTGTACCATTCCGGTTTTTTATTGTTTTGTAGAATACATAAATTATTTTGACATCTAAACTTTTTAGCATCTGGAGTACCATTCCGGTTTTTAATTATTTTGTACAACTTGTTGTACTAATTGTAAGACTACCACAGCGTGAGCGATGCTCAAAATTTTTTCATCCGGCCACATGCACCGGTGCCTAAAATTTAACTTTTCCTACAATGTCGGCACCGGGGCCTATACTGTGTGTGGACCCAACTTCTCCCCCATCCACAAATTTCTTTTTTTTTTCTCTCTCTTCTATTCGTCCAACACCCCCACAGCGGCGAACACAGCACGGGAGCACAGCACGGCGGCAAATCCGCCCAAATCGATCTCTCCGTCCTCGTCAATCCGGCCGCCAGCCACGCGCAAGGGGCCGCGCATGCGGCGGGAGCACCTCTAGCCATGACGCCCTTCTCCGACCCCAATTCGACCTGAGGAGTCCTGCGGTCGTGTTGCTCCGCCACCGAAGCCGTGAGCTCCCGTGGCGGGCCGCCTCCGGCCATCCCGACCGAGCCAAGGGCGCCCGGGGGATTCTCGCGGGCCCCCGCGGGACGGCGACGTTGGTGAAGGGGGCGAGGGACTGTCATCCCCGTCACGAGCAATCGTGAGATGTTGGGCGCACCGTCGAGATCTTTGGGCGAGGACGCCATCCCCGTGGGCTTTGTCTTGCGAGATGTTGGGCGCACCGATCCTTGTAGCGTCGTGAGCGCCGTTCAAATTAGAGTTTGACCGGGACCGAAGGGACAAGAGTCCGATACTGGCAAAGCAGAAAAGAAGTTGAACCAATCAGGACTTGGAAAAGGAAGTGATGAAAGAAAACGAGGTGAAAAAAAAGGCAGAAATTTCCGTGCTTTAATAGTAGGTATAGATTAGATTGATCATAGACGAACTCCTTTGGCGTGAGGACGGATGAAAAGAAAACAACACGAACACAGATACATGGAGGCAGACGTACGCGATTAAGGCCCAATTAAGGCCCATATAGGGGCAGGCGGAAAAAAAGAGGTGGACAAGAAATTTTCTCTCTTTTATTCTTTACTAGCAAATATGCCCGTGCGTTGCAACGGGACATACATATATATACCTAGTTGCAGTTGTAGTTTTGGATTAAAAGTCGGTACAAATTTATTTTTAGATCAAACTTCACATTCGCATTATATCTGGCATGATACTTAACTACTGAGACACGCGCAACAGTTGTATGATACTTCATCAGTTGTGTTTTTTTTTTTTTGAGATTACACAAGTACAACGCAGGCGCTCAACACGCACGCACACTCACCCCCTATGAACACACATACGCAAACCCTACCTCTATGAGCACCTTCGAAGGACTGAGCCGACAAATCTTGAAGTTCGAAGTCACCACCGGCGCCGCTATCGACGGGGGCGTCGCCTACCACTTAATGCACGGCGCCCGGAAAATCCTGAAATAAATCCGGGATAAAGTGTCGCACCCAGGATTTGAACCCGGGTGGGAGCCCCCAACCAATAGCCTTTGCCATCTAAGGTAAGGATTATTTTATTGGTCAATGAGCGAATAATCTAGCACTTCGATCACATCTTTGTCTTTGCATGCATGTACGTATAGATGATGCTTGTATTATTTTTAGTTGTATTACCACTTTAGACTTTGGTTAATGAATTGTTTCTCATCATAAGAAGCAACATATAAGTATATATTAACATATAAGTATATAAACTGATTACCAAAACTTTTACATTAACGCTGGAGAATATAGCTGAAAAACTCATACATAACAATCAAACAGCCTTTATGAAGGGGAGGAATATTACTAGTGGTGTGATGCTGCTACATGAGATCTTACATGAAACAAAAAAAAAAAAACCAGATGGGTGTCATTCTTAAATTAGATTTCGAAAAAGCTTATGACAAAGTACGAGTGGAATTTTCTATTTGAATGTCTGGCTGCAAGAGGCTTTTGTGAAAAATGGTGTGGATGGATCAGACAAGTTGTAACTGGAGGTACTGTTAGTGTAAAACTTAACAATCTTATTGGACCTTACATCAAAAGTCATAAAGGGGTAAGACAGGGGGATCCCTTATCCCCAATCCTGTTTAATTTTGTTGCAGATGGTTTGACAAGGATGATTATTAAAGCTCGAAAAACAAAAATGATTTGTGGACTAGTTGATCATATTTCTGAAAATAGAATTGCTGTACTCCAATATGCTGATGACACAATAATTTGTCTCAAGCATGATTTAGTTGGAGCTAGAAATTTAAAGTTACTTCTTTACTGGTATGAGTTGATGGCTGGGTTAAAGATAAATTTTCTAAAAAGTGAAGTGTTAACGATAAATGATATGGACAATTGGGCCTCAAAATATGCTGAGATCTTTACTTGCCAAGTTGGAATTTTTCCAATCAAGTACCTGGGGGTCCTAGTTAGTCCTAGTCGGTTACATGTTATTGATTGGGTACCTTTAATAGAAAAAAGTCGAGAAAAAGATGCAATCCTGGAGAGGTGAGAATATGTCTCTAGCTGGCAGGAAAGAATTGATCAACTCCAGTCTCACTAATACTCCCATCTATCAATTGTCCATATATCGGCACCTAAAACAATTGTGTCGGGGCTGGACAAAAAAATAGAAGGAGTTTCTTTTGGCAGGGTGGGGGAGGTAAAAAAAAGTATTATCTGATCAAATGGACTAGGATTTGTAAACACAAGAAGAAAGGTGGTTTAGGGATAAAAGATATCAGAAAGCTGAACATTAGTTTGCTTTGCAAATGGCTTTGGAAGCTAGAATCTGAATCTGGGCTTTGGCAAGAGATCATCAGATACAAATACCTGCAAAAAAACACTCTCAGTAGTGTCAAACATAAGCAATCTGATTCTGCTGCCTGGACTGACCTTTTGAAGATCGAGAAAAATCTACATACAGGGGTAGGAAAATAGTGGTTCATAATGGTAAAAACACTTTATTTTGGAAGGATGTTTGGTTATATGATAAGCCCCTTATGATGCTTTTTCTGATTTATATAATATATGCATGCAACAGGACATTAGAGTAGCTACAGTTTGGAATGATCCAAAATCTGTGTCCTTTTCTAGATGGTTAACACAATCTGATAAAGATAATTGGCTTCATATTTTGGAGAAAACTTTAAAGACAAATTTGAAAAGTGACAATGACAAAGTTGCATGGGTTCTGGGTTCTAAGAAAAGGTTCGTTGTGAAATCTGTTTATAATGCTTTATGCTGTAATGATGCTGGAATATACCACAAAGTGATCTGGAAGAGTAGAGTTCCTGAGAAGATTAAAATTTTCTTATGGTTAATTATCAACAATGCAATTTTGACTAAAGATAACATGAGAAGGAGGAACTGGGCTGGTGATACTACATGTTGTTTTTGTAATCTAGAAGAATCAATTGATCACCTTTTCTTCCAGTGTAGTTCTGCTAAAGTGGTATGGGCTACTTTTGCTACTTGTTTTGGTGCTCTTGATATTCCTAGAAATCTGTTACAAGCTTGGAAATGGTGTGACAAATGGCTACCTAATAACAGGAAGTACCACACCTTGGGTGTTGCAGCAATATGCTGGGCAATATGGCTAGCAAGAAACAAGATTTGCTTTGAAAAGGCCAAGGCTGCAACTCCATTGAATATAATATGCCATGCATGTGCCCTTATGTGTTACTGGGCCGGTTTATATGCAGGGGTGGACAAAGAAGCAATTGAGGACGCTGTCAACAAGACGATGCAATATGCAATCAAGCTCCTAAACAAGAAATACAAGAAGGGGCCAGAAGGAATGGAGGATAAAGACCCTGAAGATCAACATCAGGATGGATGACGAGTGCAAGTACCGCTGATGTCTGTCAGGTGGTTCTTCAAGCTGATGGAAGATATTACTCCAGTTTGATCAGTTACCAGGAGTTTCTAGTCTTTTGTATCTACCAGGCCGTTTGGTGCCCCGGTTCAGGTCTTTTAGATGTTAAGTTTTTGGTCTGTAAGTGCTATGCTCAACTGGTTGCTGTTTCTTTTCTCTTTGCTGTATTTCCGAGACTCGTATCGGAAATGGGGTTTATCCTCGGTTAAAAAAAAAATATATTATCTGACTTGAAAGTCCGCTTCGCTCCCGACACCGATCGAACCCGTACCATTTCCGACATCTAAAAAATCTGTGTTCGCATTCGAATCCGTATAGTATCCGATTAGAAAAGGAGGATTAGGATATGGGAGCGCTATTACCCGCTCGATCCGATCCGTTTTCATCCCTACTCCATACAACAAATATTTACACATCTGTTTTTTTCCCCACGATAGAAGGTAGTTCAGCGCCTACAAGCCATTAGCAACGAATTAAAAACCCACAATAGAGGAAAAGGAAAAGTGATAGGAGTACGTGGAAGGCTCTCGAGTACGATCACAAGCTTGTTTGCACCGTTGGTCAGTGCTCAATGACCTGACCTGTCCTTGTTAGTCAAAAAAAAAGAAAGACCTGACCTGAACTGTGTGTCGGCCGCTGTTGTCGTCATATGACATCGTTGATCGCACTCCGCCGCTAGTCAGTCCTCTGTTCCGACGACGACGACAAGACCTTATGATCCTGCAGTCCGTGTCGTTTTCGCCAGCTAGGACCTTCTTTCAGTGATGACAAGATGAACTCAACTCAAGACTAGGACAGCAACGGTCGGAGGCGCCATTGACACCTTCAGAGTTCAGATTCTAATCGAAGCAGTCGTGTGATGCTGATACTCCAACAATTAAAATCCAAAAATATGAATTTCGAATGGATACAATCATCCTCCCTCTCAAAAAGCATGCTGCTACCTATCTAAAAAAATTCTACGTGTACCCGATCAGTCGCCTGACGAAACTGGTACTACAATTTCAGCCAAAAAGAATCGGTAATCGATCAGTCGCCTGACGACACTGACGTCACCCAGACGGGTCCTGCGGCGGCGGTGCCGGTCGCCACCACCCAGAGTCTGGCGGCCAACTCGCCGGCGGCTGCTGCGACGTGTACCCAGACCCAGCCCCGCCGCTGCTATCACCGTCACCTCCGCCGAAGCTGAAGAGCACCGGGAACGACTGCGATGCCGACGCCGACGAGAAGCCTGACGAGCTCACCGCGGCCGGCATCGGCCTCACTGTCTGGTCGAATACGCGCGGCGGTGGCTCGGCGGAGCACTGCAACAACCTGGCGTACTCCGAGTACTCCCCGCCGGCACTCGCATCCAACGCCAGCGCCTGCGACTCCAGCACCGCCTCAGGCCTCTGTAGCGACGGCGGTGCATGCGGCGCTGCCACCGCCACCGCCATCGACGGCGCCGCCGCCGACACGAGCGTGGCAGCGGACTCCGGAAGTTGAGCTTGGCGCGGCTGCCACGGAACCTGAGCGCGGCGGCGTCGTAGGCCCGGGCGGCGGCCTCCGCGGTGTCGAAGGTGCCGAGCCACACGCGCGCCGCCTTGTGTGGGTCACGGATCTCCGCCGCCCACTTCCCCCACGGCCGCTGCCGCACGCCGCGGTACCGCCGCCTCCGTGGCGTGCCGGTGGAGTCGGTGGACGAAGGCGATGGGAGCGGCGAGTGAGGCCCCGGTGACGCTGACGCTGACGCCGGCGAGTGAGGCGTCGGAGTCCCTGCCGCCGCCGCGTGCTCTGCTTCTGGAAACAGAGGAACACGATTATCGTAATTTAGTCAAAACGAGAACCGACCTGCTGAAAAGATTAAAATTTTATCCACTCTTCTCGTAATTATAGGAAACTATGCCAATCATAATTCCCAACACACGGCCACAGTTGTTTCTTTTTATATGATTGATATGCTAATTAGCTCTGTTGGTCGCTTCTTCTTGTTCTTCTTGTGCTTAATTCTAACACATGCTTTTATTTGAAGCATGGAACAATATAGGTATATACCAGAATGCCACGGCAAGGAATGCTTTGTTAGAGCTTCTACTGTCTTTTCTTCCCAATGAAACAGTGACACAAATATAATCGCCACAATGGTACTTTGCCACTGCCATTTCTTTTGAAACTTTTATTTTCGTGTTAATTTTGTTGCTGCAAAGCATGTATCATGCTTTGGGTTGGTAGTGGTCGGAAAGCACGTACATGGCCATCCATGTATCTTGTACTCGTGACAAATAGGAGTATGTGAGGAGGTTCAACGTACACATTGCTAGACATGCTTGGTTAGCTGTAAATGGTTTGGTGAGCATTGCAACACATGTTTTAAAATGTTTTGGTGAAAATGGCAAGCTATCTACTGTTGCCTCTAGAGGTTTGTATGACAAAAGGTTATATTGCACCATGTAGATCCTTAGTTCATTCTCATGTCAGGTCATCAAACGGAAGACATTTACGTACTCTGTAGTACGTTTTTTATCAAATTTTGCACCATGTAGAAGGGTACCAAGAGTATATACGGTACGTATAAAAGAAACGAATGATGGCAAGAAATGAGAAGGAACAAGAGCAGTGTGGGCAAATGGAACAGAGCAACGGCAACGGCTGCTGCTCTGTTTCAGAACGTACGAAGATGCAGAGCATGCGCAGGAACGGTCGGTAAAACGTGTCACGACGAGAAATCCAGCTAGCTAAACGAGGGACGATGCATCGATCGGTTACCGTGAGGTGATGCGGCCGCCACCGGCGGCGGCGTCATTACGTCTCGGGCGGAGTAGTAGTCGGTCCACCACTGTCCCTCCGGCGATGACACCTGCGGCGGACGGCCACCGGCTGGCGGTGCTGCTGTCCCGCCGGCCACGACGGCGGCCAGCGCGTCGACCATCATGGACGCCTCCGCGCTCCGCTCGTACCCTGACAACATCCGCCACGCCGCCTCCTGCTGCCCGTCGTCGTCGTACTCCTCACCACCGGCACCGGCTGTGTCCGAGTCCGAGCCGGTGTGGCGGCCGGCGGCCCTCGTCCTCCTTCTCTCTCCGCGTTGGCCACCCTGCTCGTCGCCGCGCGCGCGCAGCACATGAAGGACGACCAGCTAGCGGCACCGAGTATGTGTTTGTGTGTGAATGAATATATATAGGCGGCGCATGGCCACCGAGTGTCCACGGTGCACACCGAAAGGCAGCTCCGCTCCGCCGTTTTGTGAGAGCCGACGAGGTGAGGTGCAATGCATCCTGCCGGTGCCGGCCACGTCACTTGTGTTTGTTCGTTTCCTTCGTCCGTACGGCAATCAGGTGTAGGTCGCATCTGCAGGAATGCAGTGCCGTTCCAAACTACAGGTTCGCTTCATCGTGACGGACTACTTAATTTGAACGTCTAGAATCCGGGGTAAGGTACCATCATTTTCTAATACTGTACCTTTTTGTTTTTTTTTTGTTCATGTACCGCGTATATGAATATGAATACAAAACAGAGGAGAATTCTGGGTTAAATTCGTTGGGAAAAAAACTAATTCAACTGAAATTCGGTGGGTTCATACTTCACACATGGCCGACCTATGTTTGACTGCAACAAGTTGGGTCTGACTAGCACGGGTGTGAATGTATTGTGGTGGTCGCTGTAATGATAACTACGAAGTACATTGTATAATGAACACCGTCACGATACAAGAGTAAAGATACACAGTAATTACGTACCACTTGTCCACGGTGACGTGACGAAAGAAAGCTGCTTTTTTTTTTTTATAACAAACATGCTTTATAAATTTAGCAGCATAAAACTGCTATGTGGGATAAGTTATCCCAAAGTACATGATCAAGAGCATCCCGAATAGGGGCAGCTCGAGATATGAGAAAAGATTCACGACAAGCGATGTCTACATCGGATACAAAGTTTTGATGATTGCGAGCTGTGTTGCTAAGACATGAGCAGTCCTATTAAGTATTCTAGGGATCTTGTAGACTTTGTAGTCTTTGCCTTGTCCCGCATTGAAGAAGGTTTGAGTGTAGAATTTGGCCTCCCACCTAGGAATAGGAGTTGTGCTATTTGAGTTGATGTAGGTGACCGATTCTTGTCGACCGTCGAGAGGAAATTTGCTTCGTGTAATGTTCATCCCTGTCAATAATAGCCCCTATGAAGGCAAGGGCAACCGCTTATTTTGCAAAAACGAGGAAACACCGGGGAGAGAAGCTTTAATATAAACATTGAAATTTAGCTGGGATCCTGAGCTAATTAGGAAGACTCCAAGCCCAGCATTCCTGTTAAATGTAATGTTTTGATCAGGTAACAAAGAAGCATCAGTGTAAACCCGAAGACCTTCCAACATGGTTGGCATGTGTATCCTGTAGAGAGGGGGTTGAGAAAGTTGCTGATGATGTTGATCCTCATTCAAAGTTTCCTGCAAATTGACATTACTGAAAGTGGAAAAAGTGGCAGCTTGTGGATCCTGTTCGTCTATTTGGGGTTGAGTTATATCCTGCAAAATACTTTGGGAGACGTCAAAATCAGCATTAGCTGCATGGTGCACTTGCCAAGTAGTCCAATCTTTGTTATTAAATCTTTTATCATTCCTAGCCAACCAAATATACCAGAGAATAGTGACAGTTTTAATCATCTGACTATCACTGGTTTGAGGTGTAATGATAGCGGGTAGGATATTTTGAATACCATCATCATCATGAGGAAGACCAGAAGTGCAAATGGGAGGATTAGCAGAAAACCATACAGCTCTAGGTAGGTTGCACAAGAAAAATAGGTGGGCATCATTCTCAATTGAGGTACAAGAGGAGCGGGACTTTGGCCGATGTTATTAGAGTAAGTTCCTGCTCGCTTCCCTGTGGCTAAAGCTCTCCGAATAAGCCTCCACATGAAAGTTTTAAGGACGGGAGGGCATGTTTTGTGCTTCCACAATCTGTGCATGATGTGCATGGCTTGTGGGGATACACTCCTTGTTCCTTGAGTCGGTAGATGTACCTGATTCTCTACATTCAAAAAGGAGAAGGCATTTTTCACAGTGCAAAGACCGTTAGGAGCAGGTTTCCAAATAATAACATCATTGTCATGAGATGGGATGACATCGGTTTGTGCTATTATATGAGAAGCTTGAGGAGAAAAGATTTGGTTAATAAGATCAATATTCCGGATTGAGAGAGATGGTTCCATAATTGATTAACAGTGAGAGGGAGAGATGTAACAGTAACAGGGAGATTAAGATTGGAGTGGATAGTATCCCAAATCTCACACCAAGGGGTGTTCCAAATATTTGAATTGCCTTTATGTAGTTGCACAACAGTGTTGGTGGAGAGAATATCTTTGACCTGCAAAATAGAGGACCAGAATATGGATCTAGGCATATTTTTATTAGCTGTCCAAAAGGATTTGTGTGGGTAATATTTAGACTTTAAAATAGCCGTTAGGTACTCATCCTTTTCTGTTGCAATCCTCCATGCTGCATTAAGAATAAGGCTTTTGTTAACAGTGTGGAGATCCCTGATAGCTAAACCTCCATTTTCTTTTGACTAACAAATATCCTGCCAAGATCTATAGGGAATAGGAGAAGTAGCATTGTCTTCTTGTACACCAGCCCATCAAAATTTCCTGATAATGGTCACGTGATTTTTCCAATAAAAGTTTTAGAGAACACCACTATGGACAAGTAGTAAATTGGAATGGAAGCAAGGACAGAGTTGATATAAGTCAAACGCCCGCATGGTTGAGTTTATTAGCCTTCACAGTAGTGAGCTTAGCCCTAAATTTGTTAATGATAAAAGCATAGGCTTTGTTTCTATCTCTATGGCTAAAAATTAAGGGATGACCAAGGTGCATAGTGTTAGAATTCAAGGTAGGGACAGGAAAGATATTGTGAATGGAAGACATAATGCTAGGATGGACATTTTTGCTAAACAGAATGGCCGACTTACTTAAATTCGGTGTTTGGCCCGATGCATGACAGAAGTGGTCAATTGCGCTTTTGATTGATTCAGCCTCTTCCACTGTAGCTTGTCCACATAAAATAATATCATCACGCAAACAACAAGGAATAAATACTTGGGCCACCAGGGCCAAGAGTGACACCTGCAGTATTATTATTTTCGATGGAGGTTTGAAGCATACTAGATAATTCATTAATAGCAATGACAAAAAGATAAGGAGACAAAGGGCATCCTTGTCTAATACCCCTGGTAGGGTATAAGAAGTGGGAGGGCTTTCCATTGACAAGTACCTGCATTGAGGTAGAGGATATACAAGCATGCATAAGGGAAATAAAATGATCATTGAAGTGATGCTTTCGAAGAGTTTGGCAAATAAAAGTCCAGCTAATACGGTCAAATGCTTTGGCCAAATCCAACTTGAGAAGAAAAGCTTTCTGTTTCCAACTTTTCAGATGAAAAGAATGGATAATTTCCTGGGTGATAATGACATTGGTAGAGATACGTCTACCTTGGACAAAAAGCCGCTTGAGTAGGGTGAATGATGTGGGGCAAATGCTTCATGAGCCCTGTCGACAAGAGATTTAGCAATAATTTTGTAGCTAACATTACAAAGGCTAATAGGCCTGAAATCTTGAGGAATAGTAGGGGCAGATTTCTTAGGTACAAGGGCCAAAAAAGTATTATTAAGATTAGTGGGTAGGATAGAGGATCGGTAAAAATCTTGTACTACCTGAAGTACATCAGCCTTTATCCACTCCCAAGATGATTTGTAAAAGGCGCATTCGGACCATCGGGGGCCGGAGGCGGCGTTGCTTCTCATGCCCTTGATTATGTTGTGGATTTCCTGCAAGTCCGGATGGAGTAAGTGAAATCATCGGTATGATCGGTTACATCATTTGTGGTTGCTTGGTGGTGTGGAATGGCATTCCCTGTATTATCAAAGTCTTGCTGATCTATGGGGAGACCAAGCGCTTGGAAGATATCAAGAAAGTATGTATTAAAGGTAGACTCAATTTGTTGTGGTGTAGTAGAGGAGGAGCCATCGGGGTTTAGCAAATAGGTAATATTATTTTGCCTAGATCTCTTTAGAATAGATTGGTGAAAAAAAAGGAGGTATTTTTGTCACCCTTGAGAGCCCATACCTTTTGTACCTTTGCCTGTGGAAGATTTCTGTTTTGCGAAATATTGTGGTCTTTGGTAGATGAGCTCACCTTGCACCGCTTGATTTTGAAGGTGAGGAGGTCTCGCTTGGTGCTGGAGGAGTTGGTTCTCAATGTCCTGTAGTTGATCCTGTAGTTTTGGTTTTGATCGTCGCCAAACCTTGAGATCAGCCGGCAGGTAAGAGACTTTCTGGTGGAATGGTCTTTGCTGCGAGCGTTGCCAACTCGTCTTAGCTACCTGCTTAAAATCCTGCTCATGCAACCAATAATTTTCAAATCGAAAAGGCTTTTTAGTTCTTGCTCTATTGGAATTGAGAACCGCTAGGATTGGTGTGTGGTCGCTTCTCATCATGGGAAGGTGGTAAACTGATGTCATGGGAAACGCTGTACACCACTCTATATTTGCTAAACAACGATCCAGACGCTCATAAGTTGGGTTAGTACTAAAACGTTTATTTGTCCAAGTGTATGCTGGCCCATTATAACCCAAATCAAACAAACCACAATCTTTAACCATGCAACAAAAAATTAGATATGCGATTAAGATTAGCAGGGGCAAGGTCCCAGCTTTTCACTAGGAGACATAATGTTGTTTAAATCGCCGACACATATCATAGGCATGCCAGGATATTTCACAACAAAAGCTTGCACACTAGCCCATATGGAGGAGGTGTTCCGGTGATTAGGATCACCATACATGCATATTAAACCAAACTTAAACATAGTTTGCTTATATATACATGTTGCTAAGATGAAATTCTGGCTAGAGGAGTCAACAGAAACAACTACATCATGATCCCACATGAGCCAAAGTCCTCCAGAGAGGCCTTGAGGCGGAACAATATATGCATCATGGACATTAAACCGATTGATTAAAGCAGTTATAGTAATTTTGGAATTTCTAGTTTCACAAATAAAGCATACCTGTGCCTTTGTCGATGTAAGAAGCGGCCGAGGTGCAACATAGTAGAGCTGCACAAGGATCCTCCCGATCCTTGACAGTTCCACGCTAGCAGCGGCGAGGTGGAGCACTTACATGGGTTGCGAGAGAGGTGGGTGCACAGATCAAAGGGCACACCTGAGCTGTGGTACCCTATCGGCCGACATCGATCGTGTGCCGAGGTGAGCGGTCGAGGTTCGGTCGATGGCTGGTAGACGCGGTGTTTCATCGCACGGAGGAGCAGATGGCTGGCCGCAATCCATGGAATGGTTTCCATCGGCAACTGAATCACTGGAAGACGGCATCGGCGTCTCCACCGGGCGAGGCCAAGATGACCGCTGCGTCCGTGGAGATCTCATCCAGTAGGGAAACCACCGGGCAAAAGCCTCGAGTAGAGACAGCCACACAAGCTAGGCTTCGTGAGGGAACCAGAAGCAGTTCGAGCACAGATTGGAAGAGCAGACGCAGAGCAGCACGTACGTACGAAAGAAGATGCACGAGCACGCACGCACAGCCAAGGGGAAAAAAACCTGACGATTCGAGAAGAAAACAACAGGAGGAAGAGGGAACCGAGGATGGGAGCATGCTTGGATCGAAATTGGAAGAGGATTGAGGAGGATTGAGATAGGGAATCAGGATTTGGATGAGGGAAGAAGGGGATGAACGCAGCTTCCCCAGCAGTAGTGGATCCCGCCCAAAGAAGACACCGATTGAAGCTTTGATGGGATCGATTTGAAGTGCGGACGATGGGGAATCAGATACGGATGGACTTTGGATTGATTAGTGGAACAAGAGTCTTGGATCTGGGAGGATTAAGGTGAGAGGGTGAGACACGGCATATCGCCACATACTACTACGAGCAAGCCACAGAGGGCATTCACTGTAGCAAAGCAAAATCCAAGCCTACCTCCTCCTTTATAGACAACACGTGCGTTAAAAGGTTGGGTGCAGTGGTGGCGTCCACCGCCACTAGTCCTCTACTTGTTGCGTCGAGGTTCGCTTTCGTTTTTAGTTGTTGCTTCCTGCAGTAGACACTTAGTGCTCCCTTCGTCCCATAATACTCCCTTCATCCTAAATTATAAGTCGTTTGTCTTTTCTGACTCAAAGTTTGACCATTTGTTTTATTCAAAAAATTTACACAAATATAGTCAAATTTAAGTCATTCTTTAAGAACTTTTGCTAATGAAAAAGCCACGACAACAGAAATGATATTTTTGCACAAATTTTGGAATAAGGCAGTGGTCAAATTGTTGTCAAAAAAAGTCAAACGACTTACAATTTGGGATGCAGGGAAGTACATGGTTTGTGTTGGTTGTGGTGTGAAAGCACATCCATCTATGCATCTTGTACTCGTGACAAATGTTTAAGGAAGCTGGCTCAACAAGTTCACTCATCACGAGGAGTAGTGGCCATCTAAAAAAAGAAGGGTCACGCAGCATCGTACACTACACACTAGACGCATGTGTACAACTACAGATAGAGACCAGAAGTCAAGTTTTTTGGTGAACAATGCAAGACATGTTTTTTGTTAGAGTGCGGCGGAAGCATAATCACCATAGAAGAAAATACACGAACAAGAACGACACAAAAGGCACGATGTTTTTAACGAGGTTCAGATGTGCCTAATCCTCGGGGCAATGACTACGGGCGCTCCTCCCCATAAACAGCAGCTACACCGGCATCCGGGCGATCCCGCGGCCTTGCCGCCACCCAAACCAGCCGCCAAGTCGTCTCACAGGTTACAACAGGGGTGGCCTCATATTTATGGCCCCCTAGGACACAGAGTTCGACTACAACTCTATCCTAGCCCCTAATACAACTCAAGTCCAACGTAACCTAAACTTGTACACTTATTCGACACATATCTAACAAACTCCACCTTGGCGAATATGCACGCCATCTTGAAGCCGTCCATGCGTGAACCTCCATGTACCTGGACTTGAGCCATCTCCTTCGTCGCTCACTTAGAACAACCCGATGAGGCTGATCCCACGGCCGCATCACCATCGAGATAGAACACCACTACATTTGCATTGCCATCCATGACTCCACCTTCAACAACGCTTCCTTTCGGCTTGTACCGGTGTGCACTTGACTTCTCACCAACCATGACTGTCTTGCCTTCATGCATGATTCTCAAGGTCTTCTTATCAGGAACCGCCTGATACAACCAGCCTTCTTCATGCAATAAACCAAGCGAAATCAGATTCCTCGTTAGCCCCGGCACATGCTTCACACCCTTAAGCAACATCTCTTTCCATCACACAACTTGAACTTGATGTTGCCCACTCCTACAGACAAGATAGCCCCCGAACCATCTCCCAAGTAAGCAAAACCATTATCCTTCTCGGTGTATGATGAGAAAAGCTCCTTCTTTGATGTTGCATGGAACGAGCTAGCTGAATCCAACAACCACGCATCACAAGATCGTTCACTTGACACCGCGAGAAGGTCACCATCGCTATCCGAGTCATTTTTCGTATTGGCAATCACAAAATTTATGGATCCTTCATCCTTCTTCAGTTGTGGACAGTCCTTCTTCAGATGTCCCGGATCGTTGCACTTATAGCACAGCGGACCCTTCTTCTTCTTGTCTTTCTTATCCTCCACAATACGATCACCACGCCTGATTACAAGAGCATCACCGAGAAGACTCATTTGTTGCATTATTCTTCCTCCTTTGATCATGAGCAAGCAACGCAAACAACGTCTTCCACCTTGATGTCCTCCTTCCCGTATGTCGGTGTAGTAACTAAGTGCTCATAAGACCTTGGCAACGAACAAAAGAAGAATAACAGCCTTGTCTTCATCATCAACCTTCACATTGACCTTCACAAGATCAGCAATCAATTGATTGAAGACATGGATGTGCTCTCTGCAAGATCTGACTCCTCTTGCATCTTCAAGCCAAACAACTTACGCTAAGATACAACTTCGAGTCACCGCCTTGGACATGAACTGGACTGCCAACTTGTCCCAAATTTTCTTTGGCGATGTTTCTTCCATGACATGGTACATGATCCGATCGGAGAGACATAACGATAGTTGCACAACCACTGTGCCTCCATCTCCTCCCACTTGTCATCATCTACCTTCTCGGAAACCCCGCTGAGCACCTTCAAGATACTGTTGAGCCAACGGATCCTTCACTCTTATGCGCCACATCCGAAGTTCGGTGCCATCAAACCTCGTCACCTGAAATTTGGATGCCATCGGCGCCATCACTTTTGTTGCCACGGATCGCGAAAAACACGTACCTTATGCGCTGCGTGCTCGCTCCACAAGCACCAAACCGTCACCCACGCCGCTTGTTCCTTGCTGCACACCGTCACCCGCCCACGCCTCCCGCCGCGTCTTTGGGCGATCCGCCGTATGTCGCCGCCGCTGCCGTACCGCCGCCGTACGCCCACGCCGCCGCATAAGCCCCCTTGGTGTCTCGCCGCTCGCACACGGCGAAGCCAACCAGCTTGGCGCCGCCCACAGATCACCGCAACTGCAAATTCGGCTCGATCGCCAATTGCTTTTGATCTGCATTATACCGTGAACCTCCGTGTATTTATGGAGACCCAAAAAAAAAAAAAGCAAGTCCAAGCCGACTCATTCGTAATACAAGCCGGACTCCACCTGCCTTTATTTCCTCTTCTAATTCCGTATATACGAGAGATATACCCATCTGCTCCTTTCCCTTATTTTACGTGACACACACGTTACCACGATTTCCATCGTGGTCATAGTGAGCCCACGAGGTTTGTTCTCCGACGGACACGGAAACACCAAATCCAAGAAATCTTGACTCAAACGAAATAAAATAATCCTAACCACGTCGGTCATCGGACTCTTGATTTGGTACGTATTGATGCTCACCGTGAACCAACCAACGATCTAGGCACTTCCTAGTCCACAAAGACGACACCATCACCTGAAATCTGTTTCCAAATTGATCAATAGAACGTCCCGTCTCCTTGATCGCCAAAGAAACCACCGAGGTTTTGCCGCCGCAGGGATCACCGCCGCGTTGCCATCCATCCGAGCCACATGATCTCCCTCAACGAAACTTCTCCAAAATACAGCGATCCGTGGCTCACGCCACCATCATCGCTTGTCCGACAACGATCTCCCCGACCAAGATCAATCTCCGTCGATCGGACCGCGACTCAAGCCGCCGTCTTCATCTCTGACGCCTTCCAATCCCGCATCGTCGAACACTGGCCATCACGCTAGCGCCCGACCCCTGGCTATCGAGCAATTGCCCACCGGCCGCCATCAACCCGATCTCCACGTGCGGAACGATCCCCTCGCCGATTGCAGCCCATTGGGCCGGTTCGAGCAACCCGCCGAAGTTTCCAACTCCACCGATCGAGTCATCGATCGCCGCCATGCTCCACCTTGCGCCCAACTTGTCCTTCTCCGGACACACCCATGCGAGCCTTGCGCCGTGTGGAACATATCCATCGCACCTCCCATGATCTTCTTCTATTAATCTGGCTCAGATACCACTTGTTAGAGTGCGCGGAAGCATAATCACCATAGAAGAAAATACACGAACAAGAACGACACAAAGGCACGATGTTTTTAACGAGGTTCAGCGATGTGCCTAATCCTCGGGGCAATGACTACGGCGCTCCTCCCCATAAACAAGCGGCTACACCGGCATCCGGGGCGATCCGCGGCCTTGCCGCCACCCAAACCAAATGCCGCCAAGTCGTCTCACGAGGTTACAACAGGGGTGGCCTCATATTTATGGCCCCCTAGGACACGCGAGTTCGACTACAACTCTATCCTAGCCCCTAATACAACTCAAGTCCAACGTAACCTAAACTTGTACACTTATTCGACACATATCTAACAGTTTTTGGAATGACAATGTTCCTTATTTGCACCATGCACATGGGTAGCGATATACTATACGGCACGTATAAAGAAACGAAAGCAAGAAATGAGAAACGAACGAGATCGAAGCTGTGGGCAAATGGAATAGGCAACCAACGGCTCTGTTTTTACGGAGAACGAAGATGCGAGCATACGAAGAAGTGGTGAAATGTGATGCGACGAGAGATCCGGCAAGCGCTATCACGAGGGACGCGTCGATCGGTTACCGTGAGGTGATGCGGCGGCGGCGCAAGGCGAGGAGGGGCGTCGGCGGTGGTGGCGTTACGTCTCGGCGTAGTGGTCGCTCCACCACGCCCCTCCGCAAACGGCGGTGACATGGGCACTTGCCGCATTCCGGCCGTGCCCGCCCGGCGGCGGGCGGCGGCGTAGCGTCGACCATCATGGACGCCTCCGGCGCTACGCTGCGTACCCGACAACATCCGCCCGCCACCGCCGCCCAGCTGCCCGTATCCCGTCCGCCGTCGTCGTCCAAGAACAGCGGTCTTTGGCGCCGGCTCTCCACCCCTCCCTCGGCGTTCGCCACCTTGGGGCGTGCAGCACATGAACCGAGATGCGTGTATGCTCTAGTGTATGTCGTCGCGGCGTCGTCCTTTTCTCGTCTGGGTTGGACAACCACTACTACATAATTGAACTTGCGCGTTTAATTTTTCATTTTCCGTGGCGGGCAATTATAAAACCGCCCACGCAAAATAGTTGGCGTGGCGGCCCCGGCGAGGCAATGCCGCCACGGTTAATAACCACCAGCCCACTATAGTTAGAAAAGCCCAAATGGCCGTTAATAGGTTCACGTATATATAGACCACAAACCCTAACTCCCTCCTTCTCTCACCCCTCCCCCGAGCCAGCCTCCAACTCCCTCCCTCCCTCTTCACTCTGCGCGCCCGAGCACCCAAGCCGGCGGCCCCCTCCGTCTCTGCCCGAGCACCCCTCCGGCGGCCCCCTCTCTCCCTCTGCGCGCAAGCCGACCGCCCTCCTCCGTCTTCCTCTCTCCCTCTTCCACTCCCAAGCCGGCGGCCCCCCTCCTTCACTCACTCCGCCCGGTCATGAGCCCTCCCACATTGCGAGATCCGGGACTCCGGCGGCGGGATCCGGCGTTCGGCGGCGGGATCCGGCGTCCGTGGCTCCGGTGGTCGGGATCCGGCGTCGCGGCCTCCGGCGAGCGGGATCCGGCGGGCGGGCTACTCCGGGCGCGGGATTCGATGTCCGGGGCCTCCGGTCGGGATCCGGCGTCAAGGGCGATGGTGGCGCTTGGATCCGGCCGTCGCGCGGCTCTCGGCCCGGCGGAATTGGGCGGCGGGCTACTCCGGCGAAGGGATTCGGCGTCGGGGCCTCTCCGGCGATCGATCCGGCGTCAAAGGCGGCGGCGCGCGCGCGGGATCCGGCCGCGGGCGCCTCGGCGAGCGGGATCCGGCCGGCGGGCGGCGGGCCTCCCCTCCAGCCCGGGCGGCGGCGGGATCCAGCGGGGAACCTTTAGCGGCGTGCCCGGATCTGGGCCCGTTTGGGCCTGGATCCAGGCTTTTTTTTTTATTTTTTATTTATTAACGGGGGCATTGTTAAAAGTCCGCCCCGGGTTACATCGATTTTGCGTGGCGGATATTTGCCCGCCCGCGGTTAATCGTGACCCTAGCTCGTGGCGGTTTTAATGTCCGCCACGAAAAAATCAAAAAAGTCCGCCCGCGGAAAATGAATCCTGTAGTAGTGGACCACCGGCGCCATCTATATGTATATGTAGAGGCGGCGCCTTGCCACGTGTCCGGCTCTGCAATTTCCACCGAAAGGCAGCTCCGCCATCGTGACTACAGAGCCATTCTGGTACAATGCATTTGGCAAAGGTTGGATCGGTTCTGTTTCTTTGTTGGTGTTCCTTGGTCCGTACGGCAAGTTCATTTGCAGGATCCCAACAGCAAATTAGGCGTCAGACAAGCTAATTGGATCAATATGAATAACTAAAACGGAGGAGAAATCGGGAGCAAATTGGTTGCCCATATATATATTAAGCTGGAATTCGTGATTCGGTCGGCCGGGTCACACATAGCGTCATAGCCGACGTATGTTTGACCACCGAGGTTCGTCGGTGGCTACCGGTGATCGCATCGCACTAGTGGTAATAATAATCTGTAATTTGCAGTAATTTTAGTTGAAGCTGCGACGAGACACATCGAGAATGCTGTAGCAAAAATCCGAATGGGCTGTTGACTTGTGTAAACGCGTTCTCCAAACATCAAACGTGCCTTAAAAGGGTGCTGACGTGCAGGGCCCACCCACTAGTGTAGTAGCCTCTTTGCTGGCGGACACTTGGCAACATGAAGTAGATTAACGTTGGCTTGTGTCTCCCCAAACACCCGGCCAATCTTCTGCAGTCAAGCGCGCTGAGAAACTTTGGCCGGATTTTATCACCCCTGTGTTTAGATTCCAAAATTTGGTGTAAAATTTTGGAGGAATGTCACATCGAGCAATCTGTAGCGTTTTCGTTTGTTAGTGGTAAATATTATCTTACCATGACGTAACTAGTCTTAAAAGAATCGTCTCGCAATGTACATCTAAACTGTGTAATTAGTTTATTTTTTTTACCTACATTTCATACTTCGATAAATGTGCCGGCGTTTTGATGTGATGGAGAATCTTTTTTTTTTGCATAGTGGAATTTGAAGAGAAAGTTAGGGTGCTAAACACACCCCACGTTTCGTTTGACTCGTGTACCCATTTCTTTGTCCTAGGCAATCATACGTACATGTATGATTGACTACAGCTCACGTTATCGGATCTCAAGTCACAAGTCTACAAGTCGCAATCCGAGCACCACCAGTGCTGTGTAGTTTCGCTAATGGTGACTACTAGGTGGCCTCTTGATACTATGACGAAACTGATAGGCCTCTTTTTGACTTGTCTCCTGTCCAAAGATGGCTTCTACTATCTGAACCATTATTGCAATATCTCCATGTGCATGACTAGTACAATTTTTCAAGTGTTGTCGATGAAGCCTGACGACACGTCTCAACAATAATACACTGGCAGTAGCAGATGCGTTCGGTTTAGTACTAGTAGATAATAGCGTGCAATCAAGTTCGTTTCAGCGCTGATGGAGATTCAGTAACAGTTACTAGTCGTAGCTACTGTGCTTCCTTTCGAGAGTCGACACCACGGCAAGTTGCAGCTGTTCGACGGCGACACTGCAATGCAATTCTAAGTCGTGTGGTCAACTTGCGACCGAACACGTATACTGTAACTGTACTATGTTTTATATAAAAACCTTTGTACAATACACCTACGACGCTCACCTCGGACTCAATTTTATTTCTGTTGATTTAATTGCCTATTCCTGTAGAGTTTTTTTTTTTGTCAACTTTGGGGCTATGAAAATCCCCACCTGTAATATATTTCACCGATTCCGGTGAAACCGAAGGGTGCAAGGCTTGGAAGGCAAGCCTTGGTTTACAATAGTTTCAAGCAGCAGGGGTAGAGATGCGGAGTTATCACCGGTTTCTATGGGTGTTTTTCCTAGCTGGTTTCATTTGCTTGGGGCGACCTTTTAGCTCAATTAAAGAAATCTTTCCTAAGCTAGGTTTCAGTTTTTGCAGAGTACTTTTAGCTCAATTAAAGAAATTTGAGGGGAGTGTCTTGCTCTTATAGCTATGAAAATTTGATCGAAAACCATGGTTACTCCGTCATGCCACATCATCAAAAAGAAAATTGTAATTTCTAGGGGTAATTTTAACCTCCCAAATGTCAATCATTCTTGTGTCAACCTCGCCAGGATTTAGCATAAAGTGCGTATATATGTATATTACAGTGTTAGATAATTTTTTTTTATTAAGGACATGTATGGATCTTTATGCCGGTGAAAGTTTCGCTCTTCTTTATGCTCTTGTATTGCTTGCACGGGGACGACGTACGGGTTGTCATTATTCAGTGTATAATAAAATAATGGTATTCTTGACCGTAGGAGAGGATCCAAAGATAAAAAAAAGAGGACCGTAGGAGATGGAGATACCAGACAGACAGAGACAGCATCGATCGTCCATTGCATTGCATTGCATGGCCCTGTTTAGAGCCCCAAATTTCTCCCAAATTTTTACTTATCGCAAAAGAAGATTCCCCATCACATCCGTGTGGGCAACATATATGGAAGACGAAATATTGATAAAAAATTAAAATAATTACACAGTTTAGATGTACATTCGCGAGGCGATTCTTTTGAGCCTGGGCTACACCATAATAGGATAATATTTACCACTAACAAACGAAACGTCTTCTGATGTACCCACCAAAAATTTTGCACCGAATTGGTTACTCTAAACAGGCCCCATGCTTTGGTTCCGACGGCGACAGAGACGATCCATCCCATCCAGGCCCCGAGCAAAACTAGCCCGGCCCGACCCGCCCGCAGGCCCGGTCCGAGCCCGACGGGTTTTTCTTGCCCAATTCAACTGTTTGCCGTCCGTTTCAGACTGAAGATCAGGTCGTGACGCTGACTCACACACACCTGTACTCCATCTCGTCGACGAACTGGGACATGTTGTCGACGAACTGGGACCATTTTTGTTCAACGGCGGCTAGGGGATGAGACCGCAGCTTCAGTGTTCCACCGTTTGTCAGTGATCAATCACCTGACCTGACCTGACCTGACCTGACCTGCACTGTCTGTCGGCCGGTGTTGTCCTCATATGACTCAGTATCGTTGATCGCTCTCCGCCGCTATTCAGCCCTCTGTTCCGACGACGACGAGAGCTTCTGAATTCTTCTGATCCGGCAGTGTACGTGTCGATCGTTTTCGCCAGCATGACCGGCCCGCCCTTCTTTCTCTCAGTGACCGCAACTGAACACAAAGCAGGCTCGACACCCGCCACGCCATTGACCTTCATAGTTGAGATTCTTATCGAATCATGCAATGCAGTCGGGGATGCTGATGCTCCCACTATTAAAAACAAGACAATCAAATAATATGAATCAATTTCGAATGCATACAATCATCTCTCTCCAAAAAAAAAAAAAAAAAACTGCTGCTAGTGCTACCTAAAAAAATTCACATGACGTACTGCAACTCGGCCAAAAAGAATCGGTAATCGGACGTCACCGTGACGGGTCCTGCTGCGGGCGGCGGCGGCGCCGCCGGCCGCCACCACCCAGAGTCTGCCCAACTTGCCGGCTGCTGCGACGGGTACCCAGCCCCAACCCCGCCGTCGCTCGCGGAGCCGCTACCCTGCGCCCACCACTGACCGTCATGTCCGTCCGTAGCGCCGCTGCTGCTGTCACCACCTCCGAATCTGAAGACCACCGGGAAGGACGACGCCGCGGTAACCGCCGTCTGGTCGAATACGCGCGGCGGTGGCGCGGCGGGGGGCTCTGCAGGAACCTGGCGTACTCCGAGTACTCCCCGCCGCCGCCACTCACGTCCATCGCCAGCGCCTGCGACTCCAGCACCGCCTCTGGCCTCTGCGGCGGCGGTGGATGCGGAACCGCCACCGCCATCGACGGCGCCGCCGCTGACATGAGCGTGGCGGCGGACTCCGGGAAGTTGAGCTTGGCGCGGCTGCCACGGAACCTGAGCGCGGCGGCGTCGTAGGCCCGGGCGGCGGCCTCCGCGGTGTCGAAGGTGCCGAGCCACACGCGCGCCGCCTTGTGCGGGTCACGGATCTCCGCCGCCCACTTGCCCCACGGCCGCTGCCGCACGCCGCGGAACCGGCGGCGACGTGGTGTGCCGGCGGAGTCGGTGGACGAAGGCGATGGGAGCGGCGAGTGAGGCCCCGGTGACGATGACGCCGCCGCCGAGTGCTCTGCTGCTGAAAAACAGAGGAACAAGAAAATCGTAATTAGTCAAAACGAGTACTGACCCGCTGAAAAGACTACAAATTTTTAGAGAATTTTTACTGTACTTGGAGGTTCCTCCCGTGCATTCTAATTAGCCGGTTCCTCCACTCAATTAACATAATCAGGGGCAGTTTAGTCATTTTGATTTCCTTCAGCTTCTCTGTACCTGCCCTCCAAAAATAGCACAGGCTCTGCTTGCACCTCGGCCACGGCCAAATCCAGCTGCTGGCATAGCTGCTTGGCTGTCCATGGCCAGCCCTAGATCGGGTCGGGTTGCTGTACAGCGCAGCTCGGGACTGAAGGCGGGCGCCTGCGCAGTTGCTCTTGCTCCTCCCGACAGCCAGTGCAATGACCACCGACGCTGGCCGTGGGAGGCGGGCGGGCGGGCGGCGGCCAGGCAGGGGCGTGCCAGCGCGGTGCCGCGCGCGGAGGCTAAATGCAGGCGGCTAAGGCGTCACCGCGTCAGGCATTCAGAATTTGCGGAACGAAAACGAAAATCCATTGACATCGACTGGTTGAGGAAAGGAAGGATAGTGCGGTGGGCTTTCCTTTCATTGGACCTCTTGTCTTCCTGGGGTGAACAAAGTGAAGAATCCGCTGGTTTTGTTCATTCATGCCGCAGGTTGCCTGCTCGTACTCGATGTTCCTTGCCGCTGAAGGCCGGTGTTAGCGAAGACAGGGTGCCGGGGTCTCCGACGAGCTTGCCGGTAGCTGGGGCAGCCGCCGCTAGAAACATGCTCCGTCAGTGCGTGAGGGGAATACCACCATCTTGGACCTGGACCTGTCGCGGCGGTCGTGGGCCTCGTGGCTCCGGGGAGGCAGGGGCGGTAGTAGCTGGCTATCGGGTGGCATAAGCCGCTCGTACTGCATGACGTTCGTCTCCGGGTTCCAGTAGTAGAGGTACGCGACTACGCGGTGGTGCCGTCGACGAGGCCGCGCCACGGCTGGGTAGCGTCGGGTCATTGGGGGCGTACCGCGGGCCGCGTGCCCGGATGAGCCACCCTGTCCCGACATCACACCTGGTCGGGGCTTTGGTCTCCGGTGACGCCTGCTCCACGGAGGCAGAGGAGGACGGCCGAGATGAGGGGCTATGTGGCGGCGGCGGCGGCAATTTGGGCGCTGCGGGGGGAGAGGGGGAGCGGAGTTGGCTGGCGAGGGAGGGGTGCAGATTGGGGCGCGGCGCCGAAGGAGACGAGCGCGGCGGCGGCAGAGTGGAGGCGGAGGCGTTTCCGGATTGATACGAATTCTTATCACGAAAAGACTACTCTACCCTTCAAAATTAACTAAAAATTCAGTTCAGGTCCCATGGTAATTTT